>PVKH010010568.1:0-18195 GCA_004027955.1 Chaetophractus vellerosus | reverse complement strand
CAGCTTGGCCATGGTGGTTTGCTTGCTCACCCTCCTCTCCTACTTTTACATTATTGACTTCCTTCTACTCAAGAGCCAGTCCTGCAGTGTGCTCTACAAGGCTCCTTTCACCTGTGCTAGCTAATTTGTGGTGGTGTGCCTCTTCTATGGGACTGTGGGCTTCACCTACATCCCCCCTACCTCTGCCTCCTCTGTCATAGAGGAGTGGCTTGTGGCCATAGTTCACACCACTGTCACCTCAGTGCTGAATCCACTAGTATACACCCCTAGGAATAAGGAAGTGATGTTGGCCTTAAGGAAAGTCTTTAGGAGGAGCCATTTGCCTAAACATGGCCAGTGGTAAAACTAGAACAAATACAAACTGCATGTGAATTTCATGGCATTCATTTTCTCATCTGTGATAAATCAATGCATTTCTTGAATTTTATTTTCCTTTCAAAAATTTGGATCACAGTAACAGGTTCTTCACTCAGACAAGCCTAATGACTAATTGATTAGTTTCTTGTTCATTTACTTATTGATTCAAAATATTTTTTGAGCAGACTCTGTTCAAAGTGGACAGTGAAAAAATCCAAGAGGACATGCCATGAAGATATGCCTATAAGTTTTAGTCAAGGGGCCAATCAAGGCATGGGTGAGTAAATGCAAGGCAAGGAGGAAACATCTTGCCAAGGTACATACTCTTTTGTACTGTCAGGTCAATGAAGCCCTCTTGGAAAAGGTGATATTTTGAGCAGACAGTCAAAGGAAACTGAGCACTGAGTCCTTCAGGTATCTGAGGAGGTAGCATCCTATGGGAGACCAAAGCAAGTGATAGAGCACTGAGGAAGCATGTGCAGCTGCCTGCAAGGGAAAGCATGATGGACGATGGCCTGGAGCACAGTGGCTGCTTGAGAGAATGCAAGAGAAGACAGCGACGGATGGTGATCATGTCAAGGTTGTCTTTTGGGGTCATTTTGAGTATTTTCACATTTATTCTAAGTGATAAAGGATGACATGGGACTTTTGAGCAAAGAAACAACTTGATACAACTTCTGTGCTGAATGAACCACACTCTGCTGGGTTCAGAGAGTAAGGTAGCAAGGATGTAATCCACTGGGAGTCCCTGAATGTCTTCCAGGACCAGGGTGATGTGGTGCAGACAGAGAAGTAATTAGATTCTGGATGTATTTGGAACACATGACTTTGAATATTTGCTGACAACTTATGTGTGTGGTATACAAGTCAGGTAGCAAGAATGAGCCTCAATTTTTATTTATCTGTGTTATCCCTTAAAAAATGTTTGTAGTGTAATTATATTAGGTTAGTTTATACTTAACAAGGAGGAATCAGATAAGAACAGAAACTGCAATCAAGTGAGGCAAACTATGACAGCTGAAGAAGATGCTCCAGAGGTTAATGGAGATAAAATCTAGGATGAATAGAAAGTGTTTATCTAAAGTAGAAGCAATATTCTATTTGATACCTGATACCATTATCAGAATCACATAACAGGATAAGTGAACTGGCCTTCAAGATATTAGAGATGTGAAAAAAATCATAAAGTGTTAATTTTCTTTAATTTTAGTTAATTTAAACCTGTGGATAGGGGCCACCATATTGGACAGTGCTGCTCTAAAATATCAAGATAGTAGTGACCTAGACAACATTAACAGTATAATTAGTGATAATTAGCAGCTGTGAGTCCCAATAATTATATCCTTAATGGTTAGGGACATTGTTCTATGTCTTCATATATTATCTCCTTTCTTCCTGATAAAAATCCATGATAAGTTAGGTGGTCCTGGGATGGCATGGGACCACAGGATAGAGCCAAGGGCACATGTGTTGAGAATTAACAGGCTTTGATAGAACGGATAAATTTCCTCCTCCACAAAAAGGCATGAGGGTGGAGTAGAAGAATGGGATTTAAATATATGGGGATGTTTTGTCAAATATGCTTCTGAGCTTGGAGCCTCAGAGCCTTATACCTGTATCTAGACCACAGCTGTGGAAGTGAGTCATTTTATGGTGGGTCCTAGGTAAATAGCTGGATATAGTGTCCTGTGTTTCTTACAATAGTTCATTGGAGCCTGTGCTCAACATTGGTCATGAGTTACCTCATGCTCTGTGAAATGCTGCTCATTGATCTCTGTGCTGTGAGGAAGTCTGGACAATTGTTTCAGGCATGCCAGGATAGTTGTGTGTGTGTGTGTGTGTGTGTGTGTGTGTGTGTGTGTGTGTGTGTGAGAGAGAGAGCATATGTCACTCACAAACTCTGATCATGTCACTCCCAAATTCAGAAATTCCTTAGGCTGGGATTTAGGGGTTCTCCTAAATCTGATTCTATTTTTTTGACTTGTTGCTTACAATGTGCTTCATTCAAGATTTTGTTCCTTCATTTTTAAAGTGAAGATGAAGAAATTTACAAATGGCAACAGGCTCTACAAGATTCTACCAGAGACCAGACACAAAGCACATGCTTGATAAATATTACTCTCACCTTTCCAAACCCTTCAGTCTTGTCAATTGATTCTCTATCTTTTACTGAAATTACCCCCACTAACAATTGCCACTTCTCCACTTCTGTCATGTTCTCCTATGGCCAGGTCAGGATTTATCAACACCCAAATGGTTCTATCTCTGAAATCTCTAATTTTAACATCACATCCTCCAGTTCTTGCACTTATTTACTCCTATGACACACAATATTCAAGCTCATCATTTTTTTAAAATTATACATCCCTCCCTTCTGCTTGTTCTTGCTGTGTTCATTTTTCTCTGAGTTCCTCTGTGTCTGCTTGTCTCCCCCTGCTGGGGTGACCTGCCGAGTCAGCTCACAGGCATGGTGGCCAGCCTGTTCATGGGGGCTAGCCCTTGCTCATGGGGGCTTGCCTTTGCTCGCAGGGGCTTGCCTTTTTGCCCACGAGGGCTTGCCTTTGCTTGTGGTGGCATGCCCCACCTGTGGCGGCATGCTCCACCCATGTTGGCTTGCCTTCTCAAGGCCATCTGCCTTTTAGAGGAGGCCCGGGACTGAACCTGGGGCCTCCTATGTGGTAAATTGGCACCCTACCAACAGGGCTACAGCCGGCCCATCAAGATCATCATTTTAACACTCCTTTTTCCCTATGTATCCACCATTTCTATGTGCACTTCTTCTTCCACCAGTTTAGATTGCTTATTCCCTTCTGTTCTCCCACTTTTACTTCAGTGTGTTCAGTGCTTTTTCCCTATTGCCCTTAAATATCACTTAAATGTGAGTGCCTCCTATACCAATACCTCTAACCTACATCCTTATCCTGAGGTCCACACATATATATCAAGCTAACTTTTATGTGCTCCAAGCATCTGAGATTCAACATATCCAAACCTGAGTTAACTCCTGTTCTGACTTCTCATACTTGACCTTCTCCCATATTCCAAATATTTCATGTGACAATGTAACACATGCACCCATTTGTTTGATTTTTTACTCTATACTCTACCTTATAGCCAATTAATCACCAAGTCTATTCGTGTCTAGTTGCTGGTAACTCTTGATTCTGTACCAAATCTCTCAATAACTAACACTCCAGTTCAATCAATGCAATCTCAACCCTGGTGCTTTGCAATAGCCCTTGGCCTTTGCAGTCTTTTCATGGTATGTCCTCTTTTTTTTTTTTTAAAGATTTATTTATTTTTATTACATATCTCCCCTCCCCCCCGCTGTGGCGATGCCCCAAGAGTGGTCACTGTGCAGGCGCGGCTTTCCCCGCTTGTGGGTGGTTTCTGCTTACATTAATGGGCAGCTTTCAGTTCGCAGGTGGCTGGCTGTGCTCCATTCACGGGTGACCTGCCCTGCCCATGGTGGCTTTTGCCCTGTTCATGGCAGCTTTTTGCCCTGCCCACGGTGGCTCTGGCCTGCGCATGGCGGCTTGCCATTCTCAAGGTGGTCTGCCTGCTAGGAGAGGTCCCTGGGAACCGATCCTGGGGCCTCCCATGTGGTATGCCAGTGCCCTATCCACTGGGCTATCGAGCCAGCCCTGGTATGTCCTCTTTATACCTTGGTTTCACCTCTGAATGTTCCTCTCCATCACCTAAAGAATAACAGTGTATTAGTCTTTCATCAAGTTGTCTTTCTTTCACAACTCTGATTGAGCATTGGCCCAAGAAGCTCATACTTCACTCTAATTTTTCTAGACATCCCATTCTCTTCATTCAGGTATCAACTCAGATCACTATTATGTTCCAAGGAGCCTCTCTAATCCAAAGTCTTGGTTAAGAGTGTCTATTACCTTTGCTCATAAGATGTGTGTTTGTATGTGCATTTAGTCATGCATTTAATAGGTAGAAATTTAGTAAGAAGAATAATGAGTGCTTACACAATTCATTTTCTATTTGTACTTGTTATTTCAACCTTCCTTATGCAACAAACTAATAATTTTGAGGAATCTTTGAACTGCTTTCTTTCAGACCATGCTTCAAAGGTGTGGCAGATATTTTTGTGATCTTCCATTCACCTTTGGTTCCAGCATAGCCATGCATGCTGAGCATTTCAAATGCTGACCTCAGAGTCTCTTCACTTTTCTGCAATGGGATCTCTCCAAAGCCATGGGAGCCTCCTCATGCCAGCTGATAGAGTCTGGAAGTAAGGAATAGCCAATGGCCCCAGGGCAAACCTCAGTCACAGGGGACTGTGGTTCAGTAGATCAATGCCTGAGCCTCTCACATTTCATACATGATTTTTTTTTTAAAGATTTATTTATTTTATTACATATCTCCCCTTCCCCCCGCTGCGGCGACGCGCTGAGAGTGGTCACTGCGCAGGCGCGACTTTCCCCGCTTGTGGGCGGTCTCTGCGTGGGTTCACGGCTGGCTTTCAGTTCGCTGGTGGCTGGCTGCGCTCCATCCGCGGGTGACCTGCCCTGCCCGTGGCGGCTCTTGCCATGTCCGTGGCAGCTTCTTGCCCTGCCCACGGTGGCTCCGGCCCGCCCATGGTGGCTTGCCATTCTCAAGGCGGTCTGCCCGCTAGGAGAGGTCCCCGGGAATCGAACCCGGGGCCTCCCATGTGGTATGCCAGTGCCCTATCCACTGGGCTATCGAGCCGGCCCCCATACATGATTTTGAATTGAATATTCTTTGTGGTTCTCAGAGAGCGCCCAGCAAGACAGTTCTTGTTCCCCACAGCATCAATTAATAAAACATACTTTACTCACTGGCCCTTCTTTGCCTAACTATCCTCATTTTTGCTTCCCAAGTTCACTTTCTAAATTAATTACATAGTCTTTGTTCCAGCCTCTGTGTTATGGGGAGCCCAAAATAAGACAATACTTCTTGTTGAGTTTAAATATGTGCATAACTTTTTACTAAAATCATCCACCTGTCCCTGATTTTTTAAAAGTCTGATTTGTTTTTTATTTGGGGGGGTTTGGTGTGTGTATCAAGAAATTGGTAGCATGTTATTTGGGGGGATGTGGATGAACGTGGTAAAGGAATGAGAAGAGCATATTTCATTGCATGTCTGTCATACATTTTACTTTCTAAAATATGCAGAAGTATCAATTATTCAATAACTAAACAGATTATTGTATGGAGCAGAGATACATTATGTCAGGGTATCCTCATGTTATTAATTTGGAACAGGACCTATGCCTTTATCCCTTTCAAAATGGCAAAGAACACATTTTAAGATGATGTTAAAAACATCTATCATTTAATTAAAATGGAAATTACCTGCTTTCTCAATTTTACCATGGTGTAATTTTGAATCATAAATCAGTTTTCAACATTATCTAATTCACCAGTTATCTTCCCCATCAGTCTCGTAGTGTTCGCTTCAAAATATAAACAAATTTAATATTAGTTGAAAGCAAACAAATCAATTAAGTAAACCTTTTACTGATTTTTACTAATATGTTCATATATGTTTTAATATAGATGCCTAGATATATTATATGGATCTATATATGTGTAGATTTGTAATATGCATATAGATTTATAAGTACATATGTAACTATATGTAAATTTATAGTATTATATAGCTTTCCAAAGCTAGAGAAAAATAATTTATGGATCATCTAGTAACAAATATCTGACTGCATACCCAACAGTAAATTGTGTTCATATATAAAAATTCTGTACTATGTTTTATGAGTAACAGTAAACTGTAGAAAAGTGTGATTTTAAATTATAAAACTGAAAAAAATTACTTAAAATGCAACAATGTAAATATCACATGGAAAAAAGTTTCTACATTGTAAGGTGAGGCACATTTTTTACAGTTATATGTTACCTGGATTATTATTTGATTTGTGTCTTAATTAGAACTTTGAATATCATAGGCTATAATAATAATTTTCCAGTATATCAGAATTGAGGGAATAACTGATGAATAGCTGGATGAATATAGATCAACTGTATTAGCAAAGATCCACTTCTCATTCTCTCTGGGGTTAGCAGCTTTTTAAAGCCTTTCCCATTTTCAATAGTAAAATATTCTTTTCTGCAGTGCAGTTGAGTGCTTTGTGTTTACTCACTCTTTTCACCTGGGGAGGCCTTAGACTTTGAAGAAAACTTTCCATGTTGCTTGTGAAGTGGTCTTCCCCCAGGGACCTCTTCCAGGAATAATTGCAAAACTAACCAGGCAAAATGGAGATAAATGCACTGGTGGCTGCCCAACAAACCTGGCACCTCTGTAAAGACCTCAAAAGTATGGTAGGTATGCCCTGATGAATCATCTTTGGAAGCACCTGGACAATTATGTGTTTAATGGCTTTGTGAAATCATTTATAACATTTTAATGATACAATTATCAGTAAGGTTTCTAATGAGTCCCCAAATGATTAATGGCAGACCAACAGCCAATTTCCAAGAAGACTATTTTTAATTGCAAAGAAACTACAAAATGATGGCTTTAAGCAGCTGCTGTTTGCTCTATGTAAAATGCTGAACTACAGGCCTCAGTGATCAAATGTCTTTATTGCAGATTAACAATTGTTATAACCTGTAGCTTCAGAGAAGAAATAAATGCTGTAGGGACCTTCAAGATAATTCTAGTTGGCCACTCTCTGTATTATGAGAATGCATTCACATTTCAAAATTTCAAATTCTCTGGTTTGTGGTTAAATGATCTGGAATAATCTAAAGAAACATCCAAAGTTAATTGATTCAGTGCCTCATTCTGTTTTTAGTTCCACTGAAAACAATAAAGCATGCTGCTAATTCTCAATATGTATATATACCAGCTAGAATAAAGCCTTTGCAGTCAACTTCCTTGAGTTTGAACAATGTTCTCCTCACTCACTTATTAGGTATGTGACCTTAGGAAAGCTGATCAACATTTCTAGGGCTCAATTATTTATTTGTAAAAAATATAGGAATAGTACCTCTCTCATGGGCTTGCTGTGCATATTACTGGTTAGTGATTACTAATCAAACAAATAGTGCCACACATGATAACCACACAAGAAGTGCTGGCTCTTATACGTTTATTACAAAATCTAAGGTAAGGAAACCACAGTGACCTTGGCTAAGACTGCACTGGTATTGAGCAGGAATGTCTGATTTCAAACCCAAGTCTTCTGATCTAAGCCTGGTGCTCCCACTACCTCATAGCTATTTCTACTCCCATCTGCAATTGTTATAGGTAATCCCTTCCAAAAACAGGATGAAAGTGACAACTAGAAGAATTAAGCACATATTACTTTGTTAGGTTAAGTTTAGCCTAACTTCAAAAAATGGTTCTGGTCCCCAGTGTGATAGAGTAAACACATTCATCTTGTCATTTCCACCAAGTGCAGCTGTCAAAGCTGAACTGAGCACATGGGATGTTACTTGAGCACCTTCGAGGAGGTCTGGAGCTGTAGCACCCCAGAAAATCATGTTCTTCTATTTAATCTATTCATGTGAACCGTTGTATGTAGGGACTTTTGATGAGGCTACTTCAGTTCAGGAGGTGTAGTTCACCCCAATCAGGAAAGGTCTTAAACCTATTGCTAGAGTCCTTCATAAGTAGAATGAAATTCAGACAGAGTGAAAGCCACAGAGGGAGCATCTAGAAGCTGGACTTCAATGGAATCTGAAAAAGAAGGGGAGACCCGGAGACGCCACCATGCACCTTGCCACGTAATAGACCAAGAACTGAGGGTTGCAAGCAACCAGTCCCAGAACACCAGTCTTCAAGGAGAAAGCATCACCTTGACAGCTTGACTAGGATTTTCTTTTAGCTTCAACATTGTATGCTAATATATTCCCAGTGTTTAAGCCAACCCATTTCATGGTATTTCCTTGAGCAGCCCAAGAAACTAAAACAGCCTTCAAAAGTAAATACTAACAGGTGGATTTGGGAAGAACCACTGAGGTAGCTAGGAATTTAGCCATTATTTTCCCTCTAGAATGCCCCAGTCTGGACTTAGAAACACCGAAGTAGCAACTGGAACTTCGAAGCATTTAAAAGCAGAGAACAGAGAGAGCTCCTGGAGAAGCCCTCTAACTGCCTCAAAGAGCATCAAATGAAGTGAGATAGTCCTCTATTTTGTTTTGTTTTGCTTCTCTTTTGTCTGTTCATTCATTCCCAGTCAGTTCTATGGCAGTAGTGACAGGGGAGACAGTGTGAAGAGAACATGCAAGAGTCAAAACTGATGGAAGGGACATTCCTCTCCATACTGTGAAGCTACAGCTTCAAGGGTAGATCCAACCCCATAGATTCTTTCTCTCTCTCTCTCTCTCTCTCTCTCTCTCTCTCTCTCTCTCTCTCTCTCTCTCTCTCTCTCCCCCCCCACCTGTCCTCAGATTGAGTGCAAATGAGGAAGTTTGTGGCAAAATGGGGTAACTCAAATCGCAGGTTTCTAGCCAAAGGATCAAAATGGGTAGCCCCAGAGAATCAAAAGAGACCAGAGAGATTATGTTGGAGAATTATAATAAAAAAAAATTTCCTTGCAACCCAGACCTCTCCCCACAAAGGTAGAAGAGAAAGAAAACCTGTTTTATTATTGAATAATCATTGAATCATCAAGTGATGCATCACCAGCCATCCACAAGGAGAATGAAAAGACAGAGAGACATCTCACTCTTTTTATGTGGTTAGAAGGACACACCCCATAATGTACACATTCTCAAGGTATTTCTGAGTTGGGCTTACAATTTTGAGCTAGGTGCCCCCTGGAAATTATGTTAATCTTTTCCCAGGAAACTGGGAGATAGGGAAGATATATTCCTTGATTACATTTCAAATTAGAGAACCTACAATGACAGGTTTTCTAATATAAATACTATGACATGAGAGAGAGGAGGATGCCTCTCCCTTTATGTTCAACAGGGAGAAGTAACCTTTTTATTTTTAGATTTGTTTTGCCCTTACAATTAGAGAGGTAGGAGCTCAGGAAAGTTAGCCTCAAGAAGTGGGACAGATCTGAGGAAAATGGCCAAATTTCTGAAACTGTATTGCCCCAGAGCCTGCAGGAGGAAGCTCTGCAGTCTGAACTCAATGAGGTTGATTTTGCTTAAAAAAAAAAAAAAAGGTGTCCACATTTTCCACAATACAAAAACAAGACCCAGGATATTCAAAATGTTCAGGAAATAATTCAAAAATTTTCAGTATACAAAGAACCATGAAAATTGTCAACCCACACAGGAAAAAGCAATCAACAGATGCCAATGTTGAAAAGACACAGATGTTGGAATTATTTGATAAAGAATTTAAAGTAGATATTAAAATGTATGAGTAAGCCATCAAAACACTTCTTAAACAAATGGAATAATAGAAAGTCTTATCAAAGAAATAGAAGATATAAAGAAGAATCAAATGGAAGTTTTTGAACTGCGAATACAATAATAAAAATAAACTATTGGATATCCATATCCAAAAGAAAGAAAGAAGACCAATGTCTCACACCATATACAAAAATTATCTCAAAATGGATCAAGGACCTAAATATGAAAGAGACAACCATAAAACTCCTAGAAAAAAATATAGGAAAACATCTTCAAGACCTTGTGGTAGGCAATAGTTTCTTAAACCGTACACTCAAAGCACGATCAACAAAAGAAAAAATAGATAAATGGGACTGCCTCAAAACTAAACACTTGTGCACCTCAAAGGACTTTGTCAAAAGGGTGAAAAGGCAGCCAACTCAATGAGAGAAAGTATTTGGCAATCATGTATCTGATAAGGGTTTAATATCCATGATATACACAGAGATCATACAACTCAACAATAAAAAGAAAGTAGCCAATTATAAAATGGGCAAAAGACTTGAAAATACAATTGTCCAAAGAAGAAATACAAATGGCAAAGAAACACATGAACATCACTAATGATTAGGGAAAT
This sequence comes from Chaetophractus vellerosus, assembly GCA_004027955.1. Lineage (NCBI taxonomy): Eukaryota > Metazoa > Chordata > Mammalia > Cingulata > Chlamyphoridae > Chaetophractus > Chaetophractus vellerosus. The sequence continues at coordinate 7,910 of PVKH010010568.1, read as the reverse complement.
GCAAATCAAAACTACAATGAGATATCAGTTTACATCTATTGGACTGACCACTGTTAAGAAGTCATAAAACTGCAAATGTTGGAGAGGATGTGGAGAGTTAGGAATGCTTATTCACCATTGGTGGGAATGTAGAATGTTACAGCCACTGTGGAGGACTGTTTGGCAGTTCCTACGGAAGTGGAATATAGACTTGCCATGTGACCCAGAAATACTATTACTAGGTATATACTCAGAAGAACTGAGAGCAGAGACACAAACAGACATCTGCATTACAATGTTCATAGTGGCATTATTCATGATTACCAAAAGTTGGAAACAACTCAGGTGTCCATCAATGGATAAATGGATAAACAAACTGTGGTGTATTCACACGATGGAATATTAAGCAGCTATAAGAAGAAATGATGTTGTGAAGCATATGACAACATGGATGAACCTGGAGGACAATATGTTGAGTGAAGCAAGCCAGGCACAAAAGGATAAATACTGCATGATTGTAATCTTAAGAAGTAAATATATTGTGTATACTCATAGAATTAATAATTAGAATATAGGACACCAGAAAATAGAAAGAGGGTAGAAAATGGAAAGCTGAGCATTAATCAGTTCAGAATTAGTAAAAAGGTTGTATGTAATCTTTAGATATGAATAGAAATGGCAAAAGCATATCATGGTGTTAGTAACTAGCAGAGCTATTGTATGGGTATGACCTGGTTGAAAGGGTAAGTCTAAGGTCATGTATATTACTAAAGAAAAGCTAAAAACTGTAACATGGGACTGTATATGATAGTAAAACCTCATGTACTACAGGAATATAGGTGATATTGCATATATAAGTTTTACAAACTATAAATACAAACATACTAGAGAGAAGGAAAAAGAATAGCAGCAATACAAGGCAGGAAAAGTACAGAGAGATTGAGAGGTGATGAGTTTTGTTTGTTTGTTTTTTATATATTATCCTTATTGGATTAACGAAAGTGCTGTAACAATGATTGAAGTGATGAATGCACAAATATGTGAATATACCGAGTACAATTGAATGCATATTTTAGATGGATTTATGCTTTAACATGTATCAATAAAATTGATTTGTTAATAAAAGGAGATGGTCTAAATATTAAAATTTAAATATATTTTGGAAAAGCTCAGTTTCAATTAATTCAAGAAATTAATATTCAAACACTGTATTTGTTATATATATACATGTGTTTATATATGTATATATATATAATAAACTACCAGATGGACTCAATAGTAGGCTGGAGAGGGCAAAGCAAAGAGAGGAAACTGAAGATAGGTCAAGAAAAATTATCTGGTCTGAAAGGAGAGGGTAGAAATATTGGGGGAAAATGAGTATAAGCTCATGTAGCTGTTGGGCAGTTTGATGTAATTATGAATTACAAAAATATATATTGAATCATGCTTGTAAACTGATCTGTTAATCTGGGCATGATTAAGTTATGATTAGGGTATTGACTGGGCCTCATCAGTAGGGCAGGGCGTTGAATCCCACCCCTTGGTGGGTGGGGGAATCAACTATAAAAGTCAAGGCAAAGGACAAAGGGAGCAGTGTTTTGAGCAGCAGCTCTGTTGTTGGAGTTTTGATGCTGGATCTGGGGAGGCAAGCAGAAGGAGGAGCTTGGTCGTGAGGAAGGAGAGAAGGCCCCTGGATAGAGACAAAGTGTTTGCCTGAGAGTTTACAGCTGGCCTTGTGAGAGAAGCAAAGCCTCATAGCTTACAGCTGACTTTGTGGAGGAAACAGGTGCTGAACCCAGAGAGAAACACAGCCCCGGGAAGAGAAGTACCCAAGAAGCCTGAGCCCTGGCAAATGTTGGCAGCTCTTTCTCTAACACGTGGCAATGGACTTTGGTAAGGGAAGAAACTTAAGCTTTATGGCTTAGTAACTGTGGACTTCTACCCCAAATAAATACCCTTTATAAAGACCAACCTATTTCTGGTATTTTGTATTAGAACACCTTTGGCTGACTAATATGCCTCAGGAAACTGTAAGACAAGAACAAAGTTGGAGGGTTAGCACTATATGATTTCAAGATTTATTGGATGATAAAGATACAGTAATCAATTTGGTATGTTATCAACATAAAGATAGACAAGCAAATAATGGAATAATTTAGAGAATCCAGAAATAGACCCACACGTTTAAGGACAACTGATTTTTAAAAAAGAATCAAAGGCAATTTAGTGGAGAAAGGATTGTCTTTCCATAAATGGTCCTGAAAATTTGGATATCCATTACAAAATAATTTATAAGTTGGTCTTCACCCAAGTTAAAAATTCATCTATTAAAAAGTTGTTAAGAAAGTGAAAAGACAAGCCACAGACTGGGAGTAAATATTTGCAAAACAAATATCTAATAAACTGCTTCTATGAAAAATAAATATGGAGTGGATATGGCTCAAGCAGTTGAGCACTTTCTTCCCACATGGGAGGTCCTGGGTTTGTTTCCTGGTGCCTCCTGAAAAAAGGAAAACAACAAGCAAAACAAATGAAAAAACCTACTCAGGGGAGCCGATGTGACTCAGTGGTTGAGCCCTGGCTTCCCACATACAAGGTCCTGGGTTCAATCCCTAGCCCCTGGTACCTCAAAAATAATATAGATAGATAAGATAAATAGGTAGATGATAGATAGATTAGATAGATAGATAGATAGATAGATAGATGATAGATAGATAATAGATAGATAGATATAGATATAGAAAGATATCTCAAAAAACAATAATGATAAAACCAACAAACCAATTTTTTAAAGTGAGAAAAATATTTGAACAAACACATCACCAAAAAGATAAATGGGTGGAAAATGCACACATAAAGTAATTCTTAACAGGGAAATGCAAATTAAAACCACATTGATATACATCTACACACTTCTTAGAATGTTTAAAACTACCTATTGATTGCTATGCTGGTTACATGAATGCATGTGTTTGTCAAAACTCAGTTCTGCATACTAAAAAGGCATTTTATATGTATAACTTATTCTCTAGTAAAAATAAAAGAGGTTAAAAATAATCAGCAAGCTTAAAATGAACTTCCTCAACCTGATAAAAAGCTTAAGCAAAATACCATAAATGGGTCAACTTTTGTAATGAGAATTTTATTAGGAGAATATCTTACAGTTCCAAGGCCATGAAATGTCCAAATCAAGACACCATCAGAGATGCCTTCTCACCAAAGTAAGCTACTGGTGATCCTGGTATCTGGCCATCGGCTGCTTTCCTGGAACTCACTTGTGGGTGATCAGGCATCTCCCACTGTCTCATCAACTTGAGCTTCTTGGGGTTTCTCTCTCTGAGATCAGCTGTGGGCAAACCTGGAGTCCTTTCACATGGCAGGATCAAATATGGTGGCTCCCTTTTCCTGTGTCTCTGTTTATATCAGCTCCAATAAAAGGGCAAAGACCCAACCTGAGTCATGCCTCACTGACAAAGTCCAATCAAAAGTGACTTAATTAGGTCATCTAATCAAGTTCCATTCACTGAATCAAACCAAGTGGCCCAATCTACAATGCCTTTAGAGGCACAGGAATGGGTTAGCTTAAGAACATAATTTTCTGGGATGCACAAAAGACAAACCAGGACAAATATACATAAAAACCATTGGAACTAATAAGTGTGTTTACCAAGTTCAAAGAATAAAAGGTCAATATGCAAAAATTAATTGTATTTCTATATTCTAGCAATCAATACTTGGAAACTGAACTTTACAAATTACATTTACAATAGCATGAAAAATCTTGAAATATTCAGGAATAGATTTAACAAAATATTAATATGTTCCAAATGTATGCACTAAAAATCATAAAACTTTTGTGAGAAATATAAAATAAGACCTGTACAAATGGAGAGATAATCACATTCAAAAATCATGACTCAATGTTATTGTTATCAATTATTCAAAATTGATGTAGAGATTCAGTGCAATTGCAGTCAAAACTCCCAGAACCCTTTAGAATTTTAAAATGCAAAGGACCTATAAGACTCAAAATGATTTTGAAAGAGAAGAGCAAAGTTGGAGGGTATATATTACCCAATTTTGATGTTTAATATGTGAAAAGATGCCATAACTTGGATGAAAATAGTTAGAACATATAATAGAGGAAGGACTTATATGATAAAGAAAAATAACTTTTATAAATCAATAACAAAAAGACTGACAATCTAATGAGAAATAGGTAAAATATCAGAACACACCATTCACAAAAAAGATACATGAATGATAATCATATAGCCACTTTGGAAAATAATTTGATAATTTTTTTGGAAATTTAAACATACATTTTCCAAATGATCCAGAAATCCCAGTCCTGGATATTCACCTAAGAGAAATAAAAAGAAATATTTTTAAATGCTCATATCAGCTTTATTCAGAATAGCTGTACTCAAACCTCCCCAAGTATCCATAAACCGGTGAATGGATAAACAAATGGTAATGTATACAAACAAATGAATAGTACTCAGAAACAAAGGAATACATGTAGCAACTCGAATGAATCTCAAAAGTAATTATGCTGAATGAAAGAAACCAGACACAACTAGTACATGGTGCATAGTCCCATTTATGTGAAATTGTAGAAAAAAAAACTGTAGTGATGAAAGATGATCAGTGGTTGCCAGAGCTGTGGAAGAGGGAAGGCATGTGATGGCAAAGGGAATTGAGAGCACTTTTCGGAGTGATGGAAGTTCTCTAGATCATAGTTGTGGTGGTGGCTAGAAAACTGTTTATATTTGTGTAAGAGAAAACACTGAATGCAGAAAAAGAAAAGAGAACTATCATGTACAAGAGAAGCTCAATAAGATTAAGTGCTGATTTCTCATCTGAAACCATGGATGCAAGAAGACAGTGGTGTGACATACTCAAGGTACTCAAAGAAAAACTTCCAGCCATGAGTTCTCTATCCAGCAAAGGTGGCATTCAAAAATGATGGAGAGGTCAAAATATTCACAGATAAACAGAAATTAAGAAAGTATGCCAACAAGAAGCCTGCCTTTCGAGAAATACTAAAGGAAGTTCTACAGGTTGATAGGATAAAAAACAGGAGAGAGAGTTGGAGGAGAGTGTAAGAACAAATAAAAGACAAAAAGAGAAATCAAAACAACATATGACAAACATTAACCCAAAGAAAATATGGCTGATGTAAGAAATTCCTTGAGAGTAATAACACTGAATGTTAATGGATTAAACTCACTAGTCAAGAGACACAGATTGGCAGAAAGGATATAGAAATATGAGCCATCTATATGTCGTCTACAAGAAACCCACCTTAGACCCAGGGATTCAAGGAGGCTGAAAGTGAATGGCTGGAAAACAATTTTACAAGCAAACAACAAACAAAAAAGGATGGGAGTAGTTACACTAATAGTGGACAAAATAGACTTTAAATGCAAAACTATTGTAAGAGACAAAGATGGACACTATATATTAGTAAAAGGGGTAATCTTTCCAGAAGAAATACCAATCATAAACATTTATGCACCTAATCAGGGTGCCTCAAAATATATGAGGCAAACACTGGAACGACTAAGTGGAGACAGAAATGCCTGTACAATTATAGTGGGGGACTCTAATACACCATTATCACCATTAGACAGAACATCTCGACAGAGACTCAATAAAGAAACAAAGACTCTGAATATTACATTGGAGGATAAGGACGTAATAGATATATACAGAATGCAGCACCCAAATACAGCGGGATGTAGATTCTTCTCAAGTGTACATGGATCATACTCAAGACAGACCACATGCTAGGTCACAGAACAGCTCTCAATGAATTCAGAAAGATTGAGATTATACAAAGTAATTTTCTGACCACAATGTAATGAAAGAAATTATTAAGATCCAGAGAACCAGATTGCACACAAAGATATGGAAGTTAAACAACACACTCTTGGACAAACAGTGGGTCAAGGAGGAAATCTCAAAAGATATCGGTAACTACCTGGAAACAAATGAAAATGACAACACAACATATCAAAACCTATGGAATGCAGCCATACTGAGAGGGAAATTCAGAGCTGCAAATGTATATATCAAAAAAGACAAAAGTGCTAAAATTGAAGACCTAACTACACACCTGGAGGAATTGTAAAAACAACAGCAAACTAATCACAAAGGAAGTAGAAAGAAGGAAATAACAAAGATTTGAGAAGAACTAAATGAAATAGAAAATAAGAAAGCACTAGAAAAAAATAAACAAATCTGGAGAGGCAAGATGGCGTCGATGGTTTAGGTTTGCACTCAATGGCTCTGAGGTAGGGGGTGGCTGATTGGGAGCAGGAGTGGAGGAGTGCGGTCTTTGTGGGGAGCATGGGGCACAGGAATATTGGCTCCATAAGTATGGAGGTGGCTGGAGTGTGAGTTGAGCCGTGCAGCATAAAAACATGGCTTCTTTTTGCCCCAGCGGGAAACACAGGGGGTGGGGTCCCATCCCTGGGAGAGGGGGCAGGGAGGTTCACGGCCTCACTGGTGAACCTGTGAGGGGGGTGGTGGGCCCTGAGAGTGGGAGGGTCTGATGGGGGTGGAGAGGGTTTCTGTGGGTTTGGTTGCCAGAACCTGCAAGTAGCTTACAAGGAAAAAATCAGCCGGCAGGAAACAGTGCTGAGTTGAGGGGACTGGCAAAACTGCTTACCAGGGGTGCAGATGCAAGGGCCAGCAAAGGTAAGTTCCGGCCTATTAAAAGTTCCAGGCTCAGTAACACAGCTGGCCCAGGGAAGATAGACAGAGGGAAATAATAGACAAGTTTCCACAAACCTATTTGGGGTCCCCTCACAGGAGGGGGTGGTCTAGAAGAGCAGTTCTTTAAGGTCCCTAATTACATAAAAAAATAAAGAGAAACATATAGACCTGCTTTAATTGCTAATTCTGCCTCAAAGCCTTCAGAGAGAAGGCTGCAAGGCAATTGATTAATGAACACAGGCTGAGAGGCGCCACAAGACCCCAAAGGGAACGTGGTTTATCTTTGTTTTTTTGTTTGTTTGTTTTTTAATTAGGTGCTGATAGCTTTTTTCTTCTTTGTTGTTCTTCTTTATCCTTGACTTTCCATCCTCTCTGTATAGTGACTGTGTTTACGAACACTATCTCCTCTCCTTCCTTCATCTTTCACCTTCAGCTTTCTGTCATGGTTCTTATTTTCCACCTTTTTTCATTTACTCCCAATTTCACACTTGTTAACTTCTATCTTGGTTATTCTGTTCTCTTTTATTTCTTTCAATTTATACTAGCTTTTTTCTTTCAGCCTATTCATTATTAGTTCTCTCTCATCATTCTGGTCATATAAAATACTCTCTCTATATATATATTTTTCTCTCTATTTGGAGTAGACACTCCAAGTTTTCTCCTATCACTCTACGCTGCATACATGAGTTAAATATTCAATTTGATAAATCTAATAAGGCCCCTCTTCCAACTTTTATCAGTACTATTATTATCCCTTCTCCTTCTTCACCCCTTTTGAATGCTCTGGCCCTAATCTTCTTACTTCAAAGGAATACAGAAAGGGGCAGGGAAATACAGCAAGGGGAAGAAAGTATCAACAAGAAATCTTAACACACACACAGAATTACAAGCTAGAAAAAACTCTAGAGCAAAGAGAGAAGCTAAAGACTTTTCATCTTCTGTGTATAATGATTGTGTTTATCAACACTATCTCCTCTCCTTCCTTCATTTTTCTACCTTCAGCTTTCTGTAGTGGTTCTTATTTTCCACCTTTTTTCATTTGCTCCCAATCTCACCCTTGTTAACTTCTATCTTGGCTGTTCTGTTCTCTCTTATTTCTTTCATTTTATACTAGCATTTTTCTTTCAGCCTATTCATTATTAGTTCTCTCTCTCATCATTTTGGTCATATAAAATACTCTATATATTTTTTCTCTATTTGGAGTTGGC
>PVKH010010567.1:0-18187 GCA_004027955.1 Chaetophractus vellerosus | reverse complement strand
CACTGTTGGTGGGAATATAAAATGGTGCAGCTACCGTGGAAAATAGTTTGGTGGTTCCTCAAAAATCTAAACATATACTTCCCAGGTATGTGCCCACAAGAATTGAAAGCAGGGACTTAGATACTCTTACACCAATGTTCATAGCAGCGCTATACACAATAGCCAAAAGGCGGAAGCAACCCAAGTGTATGAATCGATAAACAAAATGTTACTTATACATACAATGGAATCTTAGCCACAAAAAGGAATGAAGTAGCATACATGTTACAACATGGATGAACCTTGAAAGCAATATGTTGAGTGAAATAAGCCAAATGCAAAAGGACAAAGAGTGTGATCCCATTCATCTAAAATATCTAAAATAAGCAAATTTATAGAAACAGAGTAGAATAGGGATGAAGCTGGAGGTGTGTGTGTGGGCAGGGGGTAGAATAGGGAGTGACTACTAAAAAAGCAGAGTTTCTCTTTGGGGTCATGAAAAACTTTTGGTATTGGATTGTAGTGATAGTAGCACAACATTGTGAATGTAATCAACACCACTAAAATGTCTACTTAAAAATAATTAAAATGGGAAATTTTGTGTAAATTATGTTACCACAATTAAAAGGGGGGTTTAGTATTGCCCTGTATATCAAGATTGGCACCTGGAATAGGCACAGACCCAATGAAGTGATTGTTTGCTGTAGAAATGTATTAATAATACAGCCAAATAAATGAATAGGGGCACCTTTGTTTGGACATTTTGCATAGGACAGTGCTGGATGAGCTTCCCTTTTCTGGTTCTCTGAAAAACCATTTCTCTTTCTACAGTAAGCCATGTATTCAGTGCTTAATTCATGTTTATTTTCAGGTCTTTATCTTAAAACTGCATCGGGGTCAGGCTAATTTGTGGAATTCTGGCTCAGGCATTACCAGCCTTGTGCCTGGGCTAGTAACTTAAGCTCTGTTTCCTCATAAAAATAAATTGGTAGAACACACTCCTTGGGGGCGGGGGTGGGGTGGGGAAGAACAATTGTGGTTACCACTTAGTCTAGGACAGGACCCCCATAGTGTTGGGTCCTGCCTCACAGATGAACCATTAAGAAGGGGTGATAGCTCCAGGAGGGGAGGGCAGAAGTAATCCCGGAAGTCTCTTGCTCTTAGGAGAAGTTCTTACTGTTATTTTGGGTTCAGTGTCATCAGTTTTTACGGTAGCACTCAGCAAATTTGTGAAAACCTAGATCCTAGAATGTTTAAGCATAAGGACCTGATAAGGTCTTATTTAATTTAGCTTCCACATTCAAACATAGTCAGAAGAATGGTTCAGATCCCAGATAATGTGGAAAGCGTCCAGAGCTAACAGGTTTATCTTTTGCCCTTAAGCTCATGTATGCCTTGTGGTCATTGCTCATTGAAGTAGGGACTGTGGCCAGAGTCACATGCTAACCCATTCCTTGACTCAGAGCAGGGCCCTTTAGAAATGGCTCTGCTTTGAGGGGCAGGATGGTGAAATTCTTGGGGTGTATGTTCTTGGCTCATTTATGAACTTCTTTGGGTTCTTGGTTCTAGCTGGGCTCTCTAAATCCTGGCTCTAGGCCTGTGGTCAGAGCCTCACACAATTGCATACTTGCAGGAAACATTTGCTTGAGGCAAGAGGGAATTAATGAGGCAGAGGGAATCTCCCATTTAGTGCCCCTTCCCCCTTTCCTTAGAATCGTCTTCTGTGCCTACTGGTTCTAAAAGTAGTGCACCTGTCAGATGAAGACACCGAGGCCTGTTGTTATCCTTTTCTGACCTGTTTCTAACAAGCTGGGCTATGAGTTGCTCCAGTCCACAGTGCCGGACCTCTGTGCTCAGGACCCTGGTTGGCATATATTTGCAGGTGTTGAACCAGCCCTGAAAGAAGGTCTGCTCTTACTGTGCTGATTTCCCAACTGAGTTGCCAGAGTCTCAGGGTCTGGGAGAGACTGAAACAATTTGGAGAGACTAATACCAAATAACTCCACCAAAAAAAAGAATAAAGGTATTTATTGAAGGAATTCAGGTATGTTCCATGGAATAAAAAGAAAGTATAGATGAGCTTTGCAGCCACTAGACAGTCCCTGAGCATTTGCTCTCTCTGGGGCTGCGTGGTTTCCTGTGTGTCTTGCTGGGCCTCTGCCCTGTTCTTCTTTTCATAGAGCAGCTTCCTCTCCTTTCTCAGGGCCCCTGCAGCCCCATCACTTGCTCTAGTGCACAGCTTTCTCTTCTCATGGTGCCATGGCTACCTGTCCTTTAAGCTCTAGGGTACACCATCAGCTGACTGGTCTTTTTCCCTAGTTGTAACTTTGAAAGAGAATCTGATTGGTCCAGCTTTCTTATATATGAATGAGTGGCCCTTAGAATCCTACTCCCTGAGTCTCAGGGGAGACCCAGAGTGTGAGTGAGTGGGATAGGGGTAGGGTAGGAATGACTTACCTATTTCACTGATATTGGAGATTTGCAAGCCATTTTCAAAAGGACTTAAAAAGCACTAATGATATCCCACATTCCCTCATTAGTGTGCAAATTGCTGTGGCTGGAATGCAGGACATATGGGCAGTCAGGCTGGTCAGCTAGATAGGAACCTGAGACTTAGGTCCCCAGGGTCTTTGCCTGGGTCACAGGGTCACAGAAATCCTGGTGAATTCTCTATTTCTCACTGAAGGTTGAGCCTGGAGTAGAGGGATGAATACTAGGCCTGCTAGACAGAGAGGCAGGTGATCCACAGCTCAGTAATATCCTCTACCCCAAAAGCACTTGGCCCCAATTCCCTAAGGAAGGCTCTTTACTGGCAGGCTCCCAGCTGACCACCAGCTCAGTTGTGTTTGTATGTAGAGATCTTTCCCACGCATGTTTCATTGTTCCATTCTAATTACAGTGAGGCTGGTTAGTGGTTTCACACCAGGATTAATTATAGATACCTGCAAAGTACCAAAATGCAGCAAGCAATTTTTTTTCCATCTCCACCCCTGCCTTTGTTGTTTCTCTGTTCTGCCCTGAATCTTTGAGACCTTTACATTTCTACCCTCTCAAATGGCTCACTTCCTCTTCAGTTTCATCTGATGTCAGTTCCCATAAGCATCTCCTTTTACTGAACCATTCTTTTGTCTCTGTATCTTAAGTATCTCTTTCTCCTTTATCTCACACTCGTTTATCTTACACTCCTTTTCTGTCCCTCAGTGTGCTACTCACTTTTTCCACTCCTTACTGGTTCTTGCTCATGCACCCTCTTCCCCAAGCCTTGATTAGGGAAGCTTATTTTAGTATCATGACTCTTATCTTAGAGAGGGACTGAGCTGTACGCAAGAAAAATGAAAAAAAAAATGAGACTCCTGGAAATCCAAGTTTTCTTTTCTTTTTTTTTTTAGATGTTAAAAAAATTAAAATTTTTTATTATGGTTACATATATCCAAATTTGTTTCGACTAGAAATGTTACACAGAGAAAGCAAGGATGAAAATAAAAAAATAAAAAAAGGAAAGCAAAGATGGGGATGAGGGAGGCATGGGGGAACAGAGGGCCTTGAGAGGAATGAGCTCATTTCTCCATCGCTGGGAGGAGTTTATAGGGTACAATAATCTTGGAGGCAGCATGCCAAGGTGGTTCAAAAACATGAGATTTTGGAAACTCTTTGACCCATCAGTTTCACTTATAAGAGTGTGTCTTAAGGAATAATCATGGGTCTCCCCCAAAGATTTAGCTATAAGCATTGTTTGTAATTAACAAAAAAACTGGAGGTGACCAAAATATCCACCTGATGAGTGCTGGGTACAATTTATGGTACAGCAATTCAGGAACATATTATAAACCCACTAAAATGATGCTGAGGAAGAATAATTAAGGGCATGGGAAATCTCCTGAGTTATCATAAAACAGGGCACTTAGTCATCTCCAGCTCTATTGTATTGCAAAAAATTTATTTATGTAATAAAACATAGAAAGTGTTGTATCTTTATATGTCGCTATCTTTGGGTGGAGAAAGATGGAGTAATTTTTTGGTCTTTTCACTTAATTATATTTCCTAAAGTTTCTATATTGAACATAAATTTCTTTGGCACTCAGGAACAATTACTTTGAAAACAAATGCTGTCTACTTAGATGGCAATCATAATATGTGAGTTGAACATTTAGGCTCATTTCAAAATGCTCCCAAAATGAATTAGAAAATGAATTCATATTTGTAACAGCATAAACATGGCACTTTTGGTCAAAGGGAGAATGTGAACAAGTGTGAGGTATTTGTTGATTGGAATCAGTTGATTGTAAGCTGATCTAAGCAGTAGACTTGGGGCTAGACTTGTGGTTTTGTTACCCTTGTTTTTCTCACTAGTAGCAGCAAGTAGCACAAGGATTCAGTGACTATAGTAGAGTTTGCTTTGCTTAATCTGCAACTCACTCTGAAATTGCTCAGTCCCAGAAGGGGTGGGTCTGGGTGAACAGATGACCAGTCTGGGCCCTGGGAAGGAGTTCTGGCCCTTCAGGTGGGGCTTATCGTTCTGAAAAGTGCTGTGGAGAGGCTGGAGTGGAGTGACCACGGCTGGGAGTGGGAGGAGCAAAAGTGCTACCTCTGGGATGTATTAACATATGTGCCTCTGGTGCTCAAGTCTCCTTTCCTTTCTTTTTCTTTTTTTTTCCCTGGAGGCAGGGGTAGAGCCAATTGTGGGAGAGCTCTGCAGTGAGCAACGTGGAGAGTAGCAGTGAGTGCCATGGAGACTGGCTGAAATGAACTGGCCCCTTGAGCCTCTCCCAAGCCCTGGTGCCAGATTCCCATTGCAGTGCTGAGGTAAGACCCCTTGAATCCCAGCTTGAGGAGAGAGAGGGCAGAATGCCTCCTATTGTGGGGCGATAGAAGCTCCCTCCTCCAGGGCTAGAAGGCTGTACATACTCAAGGGAAAGAACAGTGTTCCGCAAAGAAGGAGCAGTTTTGTCTGGTCCAGTCAAACCATCTGCTTTGACCTCAGCCCATTAGGTGGCAAGGTCATTTGATGGCCAACGAGGCTTTTGATTTTTCAGAGCAGGCCTTTTAGACTCTTGGCAGGAAGTTGTATGTTCTCAATTGCTGTTGAAATTTGAACTCCAAAGAGAGTGAATTCAGCCTCCAGGTAAGACTACCAGGTTCAGGTGAATGCTTAACTTGGGTACCCCTGCTCTGTTCTGCAAGAGAAATTGAGCTCTTAGGAACACACACACATACACACTCCACAGCCCAAGGGAGGAAGAGTGACAGAAATTATGCAGGGGAGGTTATTGCAAAACATTCCACTAAGATCACTAAAACATTATTTTAATTATCTAGAGATTTTTCTGATTATAAAGGTAATGTGCGCTCACAGGACATTTGGAAAAATACTGATGCGGAAGAAAAGGAAAACATATTTGAAACCCTACCCCTGTTAACAGTTCTTCAGGCAGTTTTCTATTAAGGTTACACTTTAAGCTTCCACAGGATGTTGATTCTTCCTTCAGGGAGGTGGGGTTGGGGGTGTGAGGCAGAAAGAACACTCAATTAGGAAACAGGAGGACTTGTCTCTGGTCTGGAGACTTTCTAGAGCCGAATTATAAATATTAAGGAATTTTGTGAGCTAGTTGTTAAAAATGGTTAAACTGTTGGCAGCTTAAAATCGGTCACTTACATCACAAAATTAACAATCACTGCCAACAAGGGATTTTTTTTTTTCCGCTTTGGAGAGCAGTTTACCAGCATACCACAGTTTCCAGGGCTTGTTCTACCGCCTAGTCTCTGGAATGGGGAGGATACTTACTCATTTCCTCACTTGTGAACACTGGGTGCTCAAAAACATTAGTTGAATAAATAAATGAGAGTGAAATCTTGGCCTTTCCTATCTCATAACACAATTGTGAGTCTCCCATAAGTCGGTGGAAATGAAAATGTTCAGCACACTGTGAAGCTCCGTGGCCGTGCAGGGAAGAGGTATAAGTGATTGCCAGACCCTGCAGTCTGCCGGTGGAGAGATGTTAGTTAGCATTTCTGCCTTTGGCTCTTGCTTTTGGGGGATTCTGTGAATTACTGAATTACTGACACCCTTTCATAAAGGCAGATAAAATCCTCCATTTACTAATTGACATCTGGGGCACATTTCCTTCCTGGAAAAGTCTAGAAGTCCTCAGAGAAGTGTGAAAAGGAAGCCCCAGCACTGCTAGATGTGAGGGCCGGGACCCAAAACAGAGCTTTTGAATCACAATCTCTAATGGATTGGGAGGAGGGGGGTGCTTCCTGCCAAATGTGAAATTTAAACAAAAGCCTCTTTCTTCGAGGTCCTGCTGTCACAGCAGATTAGGGCTAATTAACTTAGCATAATGGAGTCCTAGCCTCTGCCCTTCTCTCTCTTGGCTCCCTCTCCCATCTCCTCACCTCCTAGAGGAGTGCGGAGGAGGTGGGGCATCAGTTAAAGGTCCAGTTTGCCTTGGCAGAATTGTATGCTTACGAAAGTATAAAGGTGGAAAGAACCATAGGGGCCACCTGGTCCCACACCCTCATATTAAGAAGTCAGGCCACACAGCTGGTGATTATCGGTGCAAAGGTAAATGTTCCTGGGGGTAGGGGTAGGGGTGGAGGTGGGCAGGACTGAGGCACACCTGACCCTTTGCATTTGGTTGGCAAGGGGATATCACAGAGAGCCTCCAGGTGCCAGCTCTGCCCCCGCCATTCCCAACCCCTCACCTGTATCTGCAGCCAGGGCACTTGGAATTAATTCCCCTGCCTTATAAGAGACCTGGCTTTCCAGGTTAGTGAACTTACGAAGTATGCTAAGATCATCTTACTCTGAGGACCTTTAGGTACTTTTATGAGTAAGGAAAGGGAAGAGCATTTATTGAAATTATGGTTCTTCCAGGCACTGGGTTTGTCCCTTGTCTACATTAGCTCATGTAATTCTGCATCCTAAAGAGGTAGATATTTCTATCCCCAAGGTGCAGAGGAGGAAATTTGAGTCTCAGAGAGGTAAAGAGAGGTGCCCAAGATTTCATAGCTCATAAGTGACGGAAATTTAAACTAAGCCTGTCTGTGACCTCCATAGCTTTTCAAAGCTAGTGAGTGCTTGTTTTAAGCCAGTTTTTACCCACTCAGGAGTTCCAAAATCCAGTTTCAACAAGCCAAGTCTCCCCTTGGGAAACATCACTCCATCTCTTAAGCTATGTAAACAGCTGCAATTCAGAGTGCTTAGATCTTTACAAAGTAATGCACTGTTCCCTTCAAATCATGAGGGCTCTTCCTTTTAGAGGAAGATAGCATCAGAGCTGGGAGGGTCAGTAGAATCCTTTCTTGTTGTCTTCTCATTCAACAAAGGGATCATCTGGTGCCCCAGGAGGTGAGGTGCAGGACTGGTCAGTCCCAGATCTCTCAGCCAAAGTCAGGTGGAAGCAGAGGCCTTCTCAGCCTCCAGATTCTCAGAGCTCTTTGCAGGAGAACACACTGAGAAGCCTAAGTTTGGTTTTCTTCCATGTTTGGGCAAGAGATTATTTCTCTGGTAAGTGGGATTTAATTCGGTTCCACATATATTTACCGAATACCTTCTGTGTGCCCAGTCAAATGTCCCGGCCTGTTTGGGCAAGAGATTATTACCCAGCGTTGGGCTTAAAAAGAATGGAGAAGAGCTTCCCTATATCGAGCTTCCCTATATCCAAGACTGTCTATGGCATTCATTTTCCCATACATCCTATAACCACTCATCTCAATCTTTTCCTTTGAGAATTTTAAAGGAAGACCTTATGTCTTCAACTGCTCTATGTGTCTCAGGGTTCCCATACCCCTCAAAATGGGATTTAGGGGCTGAACCTACTAACAGAGGGGACAAAGCAGCATTTGAGTGGGGCAGAGTCTTTGGAAAATCGTCCGGAGGGGACGAGCCAAAGGGAAGGGCATGGATAGGGAGGTGACTGGGAGGCAGAGGGAGCAATTTGAGTAGGCACAGCTAAGTGGGTATGGGTGCCTCAGCCTGTGGAGCTGGATTGGTGGAGGACACGAATGTACAGTTTTGGGGATATCCAAGAATCCTTTTCATCTGTTGCACTTAATAAACTTCAGAAGGAGAAAAAGCTCAGTTCAGCAGGGCACTGTGAGAATGTGAGTTGCTGTTTAACCTTCACATCTTACATCTGAGGAAGCAGAGGCCCAGAAAGGGGAAAAGCTGTGGCAGATGTAGAACTGGAGTCTGTTACGTCCCACCAAACCTCTCTAGCTGCAGAGAGAAGAATGTTCCTAGAAGCAGCCACAGCCAGCTTCCTGCCTTGGCCTGTCTGGTCCAGTACCTATGATGGGCTGGGTTTGGCTGATGGATTTGTGGCAATGGTAGCCCAGGAAATAGAAGATGGCAACGCAATGATGCCAGATATCCCATGCAGCACCAGCCTTCACCCTCCTTTCTGATCCTTCCTAGACATCTTGCTCAGGCTGGAGAGCAATTACCTGCAGCTTCATGTTGGGAATTTCCCATTGTGGGAAGGCATCCTAGCTTTGGGGTTAGAGTCTTGGCATCATCACAGCTGCATGACTACTTGGCCTTTCCAACCAATTTCCTCATCTATAAAATGGCTGAATGATACCCACTTTGAGGGAATGTGAATACTTTTTTATGTAAAGTTATTCCCACAAAATAGATGCCTACTAAATGGTATTCATTATTTTTTCGTGCAGCTTTTTTGAGGTTTTGTTGATACACAATAAACTGCACGTATTTAAATTGCACAACTTGATGTTTTGACATATATATACACACTCATGAAACTATCCCCATAATCAAGTTAATGAACCTAATAATCACCCCCAAAAGTTTCCTTCTGCCCTTTTGTAATCCCTCCTTCCTGCCCCTCCATCTCCTGCCTCCCATCTCCTGGCAACCAAACCACTAAATTGTTTTGTCACTGTAGATCAGTTTGCATTTTCTAACGTACTTTTCTTTTACTCAGTTTGATTATTTTGATATTCATCTATGTTGCTGAGGCCATTCATTTATTGCTGAGAAATGTTTTATTGTATGGATATGCCACAATTTGTTTATCCATTCACCTGTTGACAGCCATTTGGATTATTCCTACTTTTTGGATATTAAAATAAAGCCAGTATAAGCATTTATGAAAAAGTCTTTGTGGGGACATGGTTTCATTTCTCTTGGGTAAATAAATATCTAGGAGTAGAATGGGTGAGTCTTATGGTAGACATAGGTTTAAATTTTTAAGCTGCCAGGCTGCTTTCTTGAGTACCATTTTGCATTGCCAGCAGCTGTGTGTGAATTCCAGATGCCAGCACTTGGTATGGTCAGTCAGTCTTTTAACTTTTCTAGTGGGTGTGTGGTGATATCTCATTGTGGCCAAATTTACATTTCCCTAAAGTTTAATGAAAAGATATTACTCATCTTTTCATGTGCTTATTTTCCATCTGCATATCTTCTTTGGTGAAATGTCTATTCAGATATGTTGTGACCCCCCTTTAAAAAATTGTGTTGTCTTCTTAAATTGTATATGAGTACTTTATACACTCTGGACACAAGTTCTTTATTGGATATATGTTTTGCAAATATTTTCTTTCTGTGAATGGCTGCTCAAGGTAGGAGACAGAAACAAGTAAACTAATAATTACACTTTAGTTGAATAAATGTGGTATAGAGGAAGTACAGAGGGAGTGCAGTAATCTTAAGAAGTCAGGGAATTTCCCTGGAGGTGAAGGTATGTGAATTGGGTCTTAAATAAATGAGAATTTAGGTGGGGAAGAGCAATCTAGGTAGAAGTATGCATATGCAAAGACACAGAGATGAAATGACATGGTACATTCAAAACTGCAAGTAATATGACCTGGGTGGAGTATTGGGATTTTTGGAACAGAAGCATGTGGAATGGAATCTCAGCTCCCCCAGTTACTGGCTGTACAACTTTTAAAATTTTATTTTAATTTTTTCCAGTCGTATCTTCCATAGTTACAGAACAATATCAAAACAGGAATTTGACATTGGTACGATGTATGTATTGTTGTATATCATTTTCTCAAATGTGTAGTAGATTAGTGTAACCATCTCCGCAGGCAAGATACAGAACTGTTCCATCGCTTCAAAGATCTAAGATCAAAGGTCTAAGATCTCCCTTGTGTGACCCCTTTATAGTCACACCCACTCCCTGCCCCTCTGTTTTTCATTTCTATAATTTTGTCATTTTGAGAGAATGTTATGTGAACAGAATTAAACAATATGAAACCTCTTGAGATTGGCTTTTTTACATTCAGCATGATACCTTTGCGGTTTATCCAGGTTGTGGCATGTATCAATTGTTTGCTCTTTTTCATTGCCAGGTAATATTCCATGGGTGGCTGTACCACAGTTTAACTACTTGCCTTTTGAAGGGCATTTTAGTTGTTGGCTATTACAAGGCTGTTATGAACAATCATGTACAGGTTTTTGTGGACCTGGATTTTTGTTTTTCTGGAATCAATGCCCATGAGTGCACTTGCTACATTGCATGGTAAGTGTAATTTTAGTTTTTTGAGAAACTTCCAAATGATTTTCCAGAGTGGCTGTACCATTTTTACATTCCAATAAACAGTGTCTGGGAGATCCACTTTCTCTGCATCCTCGTCAGCACTTGATATTGTCCCTGTTTTTATTTTAGCTGATATAAATGTACAAATTCAGTTATTTGTTCTAATAGGTGTGCAGTGATAGCTTGGGGTCTTAATTGGCATTTCCCTAATGGTTGGCTTTTTGACTTCTGGTCCTGCTGCTCCTCAGGTCTGGCTGTCTGAATCCAGACCCCAGCCTGTGCTCCTCAGTGTGGGAAGCAAGACAGTCTAGAGCTGACAACATCCAGAGCTGTTCCGGAAGGACACCTTCCTTGTCCTTTGACCCAGTTAGCCAGTCACTGGAGATCCTTTTCCTGGGTGGCCTCAGGAAAGTGATATTTTACAGAGCTGTATATTTTTCCAGGGAGGATTTCTTTCCCCCACTGATGAGCAATCTCTCTTAAGTGTTGATCTTTGTGCTGCCGGGTAAATTCTCTCTCCACCTTGCCCATGCCTGTTGCCAGTGTGCTAACACCTGTAGTCCCAGAGCAACTGTTTTCTCAAGTTTGGAGGTCTAGCAGTGCCAAGGGCAGCCCCTGTGTACTCAGGGACTCCCCATGTTCACCATCTACTCTTTCCACTTATAGATGGAGAGCCCTGGAGAGAATAATAGAAGCTTTATATGCCAGGCACAAAGTTAATAGATATTAACTCATTAATAGCCACAACAATGCTGAGAGGTAGGTACTATTAAAATCCTCATTTTATAGATGGTGTCTTAGTTCCACAGCTGCTATAACAAATACCATATACATCGGTTGGCTTAAACAATGGGAATTTATCTGCTCGTGATTTTGAGGCTAGGAGAAGTCCAAAGTTGAGGTGTCAGAGGCAATGCTTTTTCCTTAAGGCGGTGGCATTCTGGGACTGGCTGCTGGCAATCTTTGGATCTTGGCTCTTCTGTCACATGGTGATGCACATAGCAGTGTCTTTACCTTTCTCTTAGGTTCCATTGACCTCCAGTTTCTGGCTGCTCCCATGACTTTTTTCTCTGTCCTAATTTCATTCTGCTTATAAAGGACTCCAGTAATCTGGATTAAAGCCCAACCTGATTCAGTTGGGCCACACCTTAACTTAATATTTTCAAAAGATCCTAATTGCAATGGGTTAACACTCACAGGAATGGATTAAGATTAAGAACATGTTTTTTCCCTAGGGTACATAATTCAACTTACTACAGATGGGGAAACTGAGGCAGAGAGTGGTCTCATATATAGTAAGTGCCTGGGTAAGTTGGGATTTGAACCCAGACGGTCTGATACCCAAGTCTGTCCTCTTAGTTATTAGAGTACCAGAGTGGATAGAACCTGGTGTGGCACGTACCTTGCTGTGTGAACCTGAGGGCCCTGAGGGTCTCTCCTTAGGAGCATGTGGAGAATGAGGAGGGTTTTCCATACGCGTTGTCTGGGACATGAGCACTTTGGGATGCTGAGATGGGAAAGGGGCTAGGTGGAAGTGAGTGTTTTCCCAGAGGGCTTGGGGAGTTCCTTGGAGGCCTGCACTGGACTTGGGCTGTCCAGGTGCAGGTGGGGCTCAGGCTCTGAACCCCTCCTGGCAGTCTTGCGAAGGGCACAGTTCTGTTCCCTGAGCCCTGCTGTGCCCGCAGAGCTGGCTCCCACACACTGTGGGAAGCAGCTGGAGGAGGATGATGTGGGGCCCTGACCTTGGGGGGGGGGGACAGCACATGGCCTCACTGGCCTCCAGACGCTCAGCCATCTGGCTGTGCACTAATTACCTTGGCCTTGCACTTTAGAGACTTCCACCCCACTCCCCGCCTCTGCCCATTAGGGATGACTGGGGAAAAGCACAGACTTTCCAGCCTGACCGATCTGGCTAGTTCTAGGTTGTTGTGAGGGCTGGGAGTGTGAAGTAAAGTGCCTGAGGGAGTACACTCATAGCCTCCCCTTTTCTCTAGGGGTCCCTTTATAATCACAAACACCCAGGTGCAGGGACAGGGTGCTGCACTTAAAGAAATGCAGGTGGGCATTTTGCCCCAGTTCAATCAATGAAGAGTGTCCATTCACTCATTCAGCATTCAACCAACTTTAAGAATGATCATTTTTTAAAAAATTGAGCACTTACTATGTGCTAGTCTATGTGCAAGGCACTGTGAACAGAAGAGCCATAGTCGTTGACCTCATGGAGCATGCTAATCAAATAATAACACAAATGTAAAATCATAAACTGTAGGGATTGCTATGAGCTTAGTCAGGACTCACTGAGGAGGCCAGTGCAAAAGGCTGAGTCGGATCTATTTACTTTGTGCTATGTCCTGACTATAGACTGACCCAGTGCCTGGCTACCCCGTGTTCCCACACACAGCCCACATAGGCCCGGCAGCTTGCCCACAGCCAACGTTTCATAGCTGCCGCTGCTCCCAGGGCTCTAAGACAGAGCTCAGAGCCCACACCTTACAGGGTTGGGTAATCCTTGCAGAGTTTGTTTTGAGTGTGTTCATGGCTCAGTCAGGTTATTACCTGGCTGATCACGGTAACCCATTATGGTGGTATTGATCACCACACAGTTTTTTAAAAAAATAACTTTGAGGTATAATTCATATCCTGTTTTAAGTGTACAATTCATTGACTTATATATTTACCAAGTTGTGCAAGCATCATCACAGTCCAATTTTAGAGTGTTTCCTTAGTGGCTGGGTCATCTTTACAGGCAAAAGCCAACAGAATTATTAAAAAATTTTTTGGGAATTAGTTCTGTGCTCCCACAGTAGGATCCCATTAATGAATTAATTCAATTAGTATTTACTGAGAGCATGCTAGAGCCCATAACTGGGCTAGGTGCAAAAGGGAATAAAGCATTGTGAATATAATTAACACCACTGAATTGTATACTTAAAAAGGAAAGTGTTATGTTGTATATATGCTACCACTATGAAAATTGAAAAAAGAGGGAATAAAGGGATAAATAAGTGGAGATGTGGCTTCCCTGTAGCTGTCAGTGAAATTTACCTCTGTGTATATAGGTTTCACGGCAACTTTAGGGCAGGTGTTTGCTTTTTGCTTTGTAAATCTTAACTGAGGACAAGGCAAGGACCTTGCTTTCACAATACCTGGCACGATACTGAATTTTTGGTGATACAAATGGAAAGGAGTACACTCCAGCCTCTGCCATCCACTCTAGGCTTTGGAAGGTCTGCATGTGAGATCCGGGAAGACAGAAGAGCTGGTGTGCTGTTTACAGTGCAAAGATTTGACAGGTGGAATCGGGGTGGGGGTGCTTTGAGGGAAGAAAAGAGCACAGGCAAAGTCAGGGCAGAGGGCTAGGGCGAATTCAGGGAATAACGGTAAATTAGGTGTGTAGGGGCACGGTCCGTATGGTGAGACGTCGCTTGGAGGCTGGGGAGTGAGGTGGGAGTTGTCTTTTCTGCTAGACTGAGGAATTTGGACTTAATGGAGTAAACACGGAAGAAGCTATTTTTAGTCTCTGAGCAGGAGGTTGATATATTCAGAACTGTACTTCAGAAGATTAATCTTGGATGAGGGGAGAGATGGGAGGCTGTTGAGAGGGTGATAATATTAGGTGATGTGGACCTGATTTGGGCAGGTGTGTGGTGCTGGGGCAAGGAAAGAAGTTGATGGAGGGAAAATTCTGCCAGGCGTGGGAAGAAAAGCTCTCTGTTCCCACCCTCCCCTCCTGGGTTCCAGACTGACCTTGTACATTTATCTGCCAGTTGCACTTCAATCAATCTTCAAACTCATCCTGTCCAAAGCCAGGCTCATCAGCTTCCCTGCAGCATTTTTTACCAGTCACCTGGAATACTTTCCTCTCTTATCCACTTTTTCCCTTGTCCCACTGCCTTTGCCAGGAGGAAGGAGGAGCCAGGGAGAAAGGACTGAAAGAAGCAGAACACTGTCACTGTGAAAGGCAGTGCCGTAGAAGGAAGTGGTGAGGGATTTCCAGAGAGAGGGGTGGCTGGCAGTGCCCAAAGCCACAGAGGTGAGTGTAGGTGGGTGCTGAAGGCTGAGGGACTCAGGGCCAGGGCTAAGGGCTTGCAAACCAGGCGTTTTAAGGTTCAGAATTTAAAAAGACAGCCACTCTCAAGTGTAAACACTGTACTTATACAACCCCGAGAGTGAATGCCTCTTTAAATTTTCTGCCCTAGGCACTTCCTTTGCCTCACCCTAGTCCTGGCCCTGGTGGGAGGTAGACAGGGGACAGGAGGATGACAGGACAACTGTTAATTGGGAGGACTCAAGAAAGCTGTTTATTGCAGAGAGAGAAAGACTGTGTGGAACTGTTTCTTCAGGAGAACATCTCCCATTGGAAGCTGCCTGAAGTTGTGTGGGAATCCACTTGTCTCCCTCCTACCTACCTCAAGACATCCCCTCAGGGTCTTCATGGACACTGTAGGGTTTCCTGGTGCTCTGTGAAGACCACAGATCAAATCCAACCCCCTATCTTACCACTGAGAATTCTGAGACCAGAGAAGTACATGGCTTGTCTAAGGTCACACAGGGAGGTATGCCTTATAGATCTTCTCTTACTTTTAATTCATTCACTTCAGTTTTCTTTACATTCTCTATTACCCCACCCCCCACCTACCTCTATTTTTTTTTTCACTATGAGAATTAGAAACAGTTGACAGTCAAGGCCTACTCTGTATTTGAAGATCAAAATGTGATTCTGAGAGGTCCATTTATTGCGTGCTTGGTACCTACCATGCACTATTTTAGGCCCCTTTACATCTTTTTTTTCCAGGAGGTACTGGGGATTGAACCCAGGACCTCATACGTGGGAAGTAGGCACCCAACCACTGAGCTGCATCTGCTCCCCAATGAGAGTTGGTTTTTTTCATTTGTTTGTTTTGTTTTTAGGAGGTACCAGGTATCAAACCCGGGACTTTGTACATAGGAAGCAGTGCTCAGCCACTTGAGCTACATCCTCTCCCCGACATGATTTTAATTAACTTTGATAAGAACCTTTCGAAGTGTGTGTCATCACATTTTCTTGGTGAGGAAACTAAGGCCTACAGAGGCCAAATGGCTTGCTGAGATTTGTATAGCTGCTACAAGGTGCTGCTGGGATCTGAATGAAGCCTGTGCTTTTTTCCACACCATGTATTTCTTCATTCATTCACATTTACTAGTGCCTTAATGTCCCAGGCACTGTTTTAGGTGCTGACATATATGAACAAGAGAGAGAGGATCCCCCCAGCCTGTAGCATTTGCCAGCCTTCTCTCCACAAGGTCTTCTGTCTGAGGTGTCTGGGCTGCCTGTAATGGCTGTTGGGTTTTTGGCTGAGATGAAATCTGTAGCCCTCAGCCACCATGTCACATGGACCCCTTCTTTCTGCACCTGGGTTTCTGAAAATGCCCATAGGCAATGGAAATAGTTGAGTCTGCAAGGAGCTTGACAGTTCCTCCTTCTGCCTCACTTTCCCTCCAATTTCTTAGCTTTTATCACCAGTGGTTTCCTTCAGTCACCTTCCCTCAGCAGAAGTCTCATTCGGTTCCATGATGCAGCCATGATAAAAGCAAGTTATTCTGGCCCTGTCTGCTCTAAGCCCCAGTGGGAATTTGGACTCAGTGTTTTCACTTGTCATTTTAGACTGTTTGCCAGAGTTTGCGGAAAAAGGCCTGTATTATTAATGCCCTTGCTGGGAACAGCTGCACCCTGCCAGGTGGTCATGTGAGACCTCTGTAAAGCCCCCTCCCGGGCCCACTAGGTCAGGCTGGAAATGTGATCCCACAGAAACTGCCAACAGCCAAGGAGGGTAGAAAAGCAACTTGGGAGGGACTGATCCGAGTCTCTCTTAGGAATTCACAACAGCCCAGTGCAATCCAGAGAGGGTGTTTCATGCTGGCACCTCAATGGGTCTTTTAATCTGACAGTCCCCTCCTCTATGATAAAAATGAGAACATTAATACTCATTTACTAATATTTAGAGGTCCATTATTCCTTACTGTGGACACTATCTTGCTACTTGAAATAAATTGGTTTTAATCTTTGGAATAAGCTTTTGAGGTATGGCGTGTTATCTCCATTTTATGGAGGAGAAAGCCTCAGAGAGGCCATCCAGATAGTAAGAGCAGAGGTGGGATTTGAATGCAGGTCTACTGGCCGAAACCTCCTGCTACTTTAAGGACACTGTGAGCTGCCAGACACAGTATAATAATGCTTCCCCGCTTTGGTTTATCTCTCATTTTTGCCTCCCCATTACTCTGTCAACATCTTCTGAAGCATGGTATTCCAGTGGGAACTTGACCAGAGTTCAGTATCAGTCGGGCCAGGGGTTAGTTGCAAATGAGCCTCATGAGAGAGGAAGAGGGTCTCAGAGGGGTGAGGTAGCAGGTGGGAGGCCTCACAGGTGCTCTGCTCCCTAGGCCTACTTCCTAGGAGAGGGGCTGTTTAGGGCTGGGCTGGGGCAGAGCCGGGAAAGGGTAGGGCCTCTGCATAGTCCCAAGGGGAAGGGAATAAGCAGGTTGTGCAGGAGAGGTGCAGAAGCCGACACCTGTCTGAGGCAAGCTTTCCTTCCTGTGGTGGTCAGGGGCGTCCAGCGGGCCCAGATTATGACCAATTGTCATACCTGAGGGTACAACATGGGCTGCAGCCGAGGATGAATTTGGAACCAGGGCCTGAATATGTAGCTCATTCTGTGCCACTGAGTCTCCTGCCCATTTAATTCCTCCTTCCCCTGCCACTAACACTTTTGAGAAGTGTAGGCGCTAGAGCTTTGGAGTTGGTCGGATCTGGTTTAAATCTTGGTCTCAAGTCACTTCAATTGCTAATTATGTAGCACTGAGCAAAAGTAATAGGGATGCTATTTTTAGAGGGTGGTTAGGATTAGTGAAGATGATGACAATGTGGAGGGTTTACTGTGTGCCAGACATTGTGCCTAATGGTCTCTAAGTGTTACCTGATTTATTCCACTTAATAACCCTATCATTCTAAAAACACAGACACATAATGGAGCTTCAGAGAGGTCAAGACCAAGTAAATCAAGTGGTGGACCCAGGTGTGCCTCACCATACCAATAGCCCCCAATTTGTGCCCCAATTTGGCAGATCCTGATAATCACCTGTGAAAAAAGGGGAATTCCTAGTCCCTTTGTTCTGAGGCAGCTGGGCTGGGGTGCGGCTGGCATGGGAAACAATGGACTTAACTGGCGCCCCTTAAGGTGTGGCTCCTGGTTTGTTTCTTCTTGTTAGCTGTTAGTTTTATGTGAATTGATTGAAAGGGTACCTTATCCCAAAAGGATATTTACCTTTTAAAAGCTCATTACTCCTCGAATGAGATCTTAAAGAGGAAGCAGATTCCGAGAATCTGTGAATCTGTATTCTAAAACTCTCAGTTCAGAGTGATCTGCCAATAGAATGGGCTGGTGGTAAAGGACACAGTGCATTGGTTGGGAAGGTAGGGTAGTTAGTTGCAGGGCCCAGTGGGCATCTGGGCACTGAGGATGGTCAGATGTGTTGATGAGTTAATGTGTTAATTCACTACCTGAGGTGGAGGAGTGCGGTTATGCAAAGTTACGGAGGTTTGGACTCTGGGAGGGAAAGGAGTTAGGAGTTATTTTGGAGCCATTACTCGCTGCCTAGCCTGAATATGCCACTGAGTCTCCTGCCCATTTAATTCCTCCTTCCCCTGGGTACCTGCACCCCCAGTC
>PVKH010010566.1:0-18186 GCA_004027955.1 Chaetophractus vellerosus | reverse complement strand
GGGGCTTTTTTGGGACTTGGGAATCATCCTGAATGACATTGCAATGACAGATATAGACTATTATATATTTCCCCATAACTTGAAGAATAGTGTGGAGAGAGTAGAAACTACAATGTTAACTTATGGTTCATGCTCAGTGACAATGCCCCAGGATGCGTTTATCAGTTGCAATGAATGTGCCACACTAATGAAGCATGTTGATTATGTGGGAAGGTGTGGGATGTATGGGTAGTGGGGCATATGGGAATCCCTATATTTTTTATGTAACATTTATGTAATCGAAGTGTCCTTAAAAATATATATTTAAAATTTTAAAAAGAGTGGAGAATAAACCTCAAATTGAAAGCTAAAATGACCCTTTGAAAAATGCGTGCTTAAAATTATACCTTTTTAGATCATTGATATTTGATGCAGAAACTCTATATAGTACTATGTAAGTCCCAAATTTATTCATATTAGTATTTATAATAATTCCATTGCCACAGTAGTGTTCTAGATAAATGAGAGTGGGTGCATGTTTTATTAATATGGTGAATATGAAGATGGACTAATTTAATTAGTCCATCTTCAGAATTTTGAGCTCCACTTGTAACAAGTTTTTTTTAACGATGTTGGTTTTTGTTTTTTTTTTTTTATTTCACGTAGGTTTATTCAGTTACAAATACTCTAAAAGTTCACTTATCTTGCATGTGGATTCTTTGTGGTATAGGAACAATATTGACCTCTGTCCAACAATCTGATATTGTTCAAAAATGAAATGTATATACTTCAGACAGCTATATGATATTTTTCAACGTATATGATATGTTAAGCCAGTCATTTTAAGATTGGCCATTGTAAAATTCTGTTCCCTTGACAAAGCCATCCAATGCTGAGACAATTTCAAAAAGCCATTATGATCTAGATGTTTGAGGGTGATATTTTGAAGCTATTGAAAAAAATCTCTTCCTTCCCTAATTTTAGACTTATCCTCTCACCTCATTTTTGACACCAGTCTTAGGCTACCTCAAATGTTTGATTCACATTTGTAAACCTCCAATTAATAAGCCCAGTTAAGAACGTATCAATCAAAATCCTGGGGCAACTGTAACTAATTTTAAATTTATATCTCTATATCTTCATGCAAACAAATGCTGTTCTGCTAATTCTATCACCTCAAATTTTGTCATCTCATTGTTCCTGAAAAGAGCAATTTTTGGTGATTATTTAGAAAATAAATTTTATTATCTCAATTCATTTTTTCTTTTGTTTGATGAAAATAATTGAGTTCTTTATTCTCAACATTTCATGGCTCTCTTTAATTTTATTTTTCATGTTTGTTGGCAATCTACATCCCCATATCTGTCCCCAAGTAGACATTTACTCTAAAGTATTTCATTCATGACCAGAAAATTACTGTGTACATAGAAAACAAATGACATTGTTTGACTTATAGAAAAGTTAGAAATCTCATTCTTTTTCTTACATTTTTCCATGCACTGTGTTATTTTTTTTTAATTTAAAAGGTATCTGTTATTGAACATGAGACTTGTACATGTGACGCATGCACTCAACCACTGAGTTCCACCTGCTCCACCTTGCACCATGTTTTTATGATCTATTTATGTTGTGGTAGTATCCTGTTTACTGCTTCAACAGCTGCAAAGTAATCCACATTTTACTTATCCATTTGCTTAGAAATGCACACCTAGGTAGCTTCCAATTCTCTGCCACCAAACTAGAATTTCAATGAAGATGTCCCTCATGATGTACCTGTGTCAGTTTTTCTTTGGAGTCTATCACTGAGTATTATTGCTGTGTAAACGTATGCTTAATTTCACTAAATGGTCCAACATGGTCCTGTAGAACACCTGTATTTACACTCCTACTAGAAAAGTAGGCTCTTCACTCTTCACCAAAGCTTGGAAACAATCTGATTTGTTAAATTTACCAACTGATTAGAATAAAATAGCTTTGTATTCCATTTTAATTTGCACTTTTCTGATGCAGTTTGTTGTCCACCTTTTCATAGGATTGTAAATCCTTTGCAGTCCTCTTTTCATGGATTATCTCCTTTGTTTTCAGTAGAAATTCCTGGGTTTGTGTGTGTATATGTAATTGCATATTTCTTATATATTAAGTGCTAGAATTTTTAAAAAATGACTTATTCCAAGAAATAATAGATTCCAAGGATCTATTTCTTAAGTTTTGGATGAGGTCACATTCATTGAACTGAAATCTTTAATTTGAATGTAGTCAAATCCATTGTACATTGCATTATGGCTATCAACTATATTTTTATTTCTTTCAAATTAAGGTGTTAATTCAGCTGGAGTTCAATTCATCTATGATGATAGTACTCCATCTAATTTCTCCACAAAATGAGCAAATTTTATGAACACCATTTTCTATTAATCAGTCCATCTTTCTTGTACATGTGGATCTGTTTCTGAATTCTTTATTCAATTTCATTGGTCTATATGTTGGTTTAAATAAGTACCACATCACTTTTATTACCACAGCTTTGGACTATATTATGCTATTTGCAGAGTGAGTGTCATTTTTGTTCTTCCTTTTCAAATTTGACATAATTATCCAAAGGCATTTTATACTTTTATATAAATTTTAGTATACATTTATTAAATTCTTCAAAAACTCTGTTGTGGTTAAATCATAAACTATAATTAATTATACTTGAGAATGGAGAATTCTCATATTGAGAAATGAGAATTGATATATTGACAGTAAGCTATATCACCCATGGCGAGATTTCATCTGTGGGCACGGAGAGGTCTACATTTATGCCAGTGTTCTTTCAATACCGTTTTATATTTTTTCCATAAAAAACTTTCCACATTCTTTGTTGGATTAATTCCTGAACCATTTTTCATTTTGTTCTGTAAATGATGCTCTTTGTATTCTGTTGTATTTTCTAGTTGGTTATAACCATAAAATCTTTATCTTGTGATTGTAAAAGCCTCATGATATCTCATGACGGGCCCTCCTTGTGCCCCTTTATGCTCTTTTACAACTTTGCAGTAATGCTTATTATTGAAGCAACGTGAGTCAGCCCAGAACTAACCCACCCTAATTCCTGTACTATCTTACTTCTGTTCTAAACAAAATTAGCCCACCTAACATGCGCAATACCTTAGCCTTTAACCTACGTGACCTCTACCTCATTATAATACTAAAACACACCCATCATTATACTAAGTTCGCCATTCTCTTACATATATTCTGTGACTAGATATGTAATCAATCTGCACATGCTCAATAATTAGACTATTTTAATTTTGCCATTTTGAGCCATTATACTCAATTATCATAAACCTGCTTATTTTTATTTTTATTTTTTATTTTTAAAGATACTTATACAAATGTCACATAAAAACTATAGGGGAGTCCCATATGCCCCACACCTCAAACATTTTCCCACATTAACAACATCCTTCATTAGTGTGGTACATTCATTGGAATTGGGGAACACATTTTGGAGCATTGCCACTAAACATGGATTCCAGTTTACATTGTAGTTTACACTCTCTCCCACTCAATTCTGTAGGTTATGGCAAGATTTATAATGGCCTGTATCTGTTGTTGCAGTGTCATTCAGGACAATTCCCAAGTCCCAAAATTGCCCTGTAATATACCTGTTTTTCCCTCTCCCTGCCCTCAGAACCTCCAGTGGCCACTGCCTCCACATCAATGGTAAAATTTCTTTCATTGCCAGAATTACAATATGTCTATAGTAGAATATCAGTAAGTCTACTTTAGTCCATAGTTCATTCCCCAATCCTGAGGAATCTGTGATGGTGATGTCTACTCCACCTCTACCTGAGAGGGTGCTGTGGTCCCATAGGGTCAATGGATGGGACTCTCTTGCTTGCAGTTGTAGACTCTCTCGGTACCTTGGTATGGTAGTTTGCTACCATCACCTTCATGTTAGCTGTCTTGCACAAGACCAATAAACTGGAGAGTAGGTGTTGCCTCCACTATGAGAGTTACTGCAGTTTGGGGCAACAGATTTTAGGCCAGTAAGCCATCTGATCTCCTTGCTTTGTACTTAGCAATAATCTTTTTCTCCCTTTGAAATCCCAGTGTCTCAGGAATTGGTCATTTCAGCATATCCGGCGAGAACCCCCACTTTGATTGGCAACAGAAAGTGAATATTTCTCTCTGAATTTCTTATAGGTGTTTGCTATTATGGTTTTTCATAAGCTTGGGAAAATTTCCTCTATTTGTTGCTTCCTGAATGTTTTTATTTATTTATTTGTTAATTGCAACCAGATATTAATTTTATCAACTTCTTTTTCTGGATATATTGAAATAATTGATTGTTCTTTATTAAATAAATGTGACAAACTGATAAATTTTATGATGTATAACAAGCCTTGAATTCTTGGACAAAACCTGATTTGATCATGATGAATTATTTGAATATCCTTTTTTTAAAAAGAAATTTATTTCTTGCCCCGCCCCCCCATTGTTTGTGCTGGCTGGCTGCTCTCTGTATCTGTTCATTGTGTGCCCTCTGTTTTTGCTTGTATTCTTTTTAGTAGACACCAGGAACCGAACCTGTGGGAGGGAGGCACCCAATCACTTGAGCCACCTCTGCATGCTCCCTGAATATTCCTGATTTTTGCATATGCCATAACTTAAATGAGCCAATAACTGTTATTTTTTTTTTCTTGTACTTTCACTTCCCAGTTTGAATTCAAGCTTACATTAACTTCATAAAACAAAGTGGAACAACACATCTATTTCTGTATTCTGGGAATATTATATATATATATATATATCCCTTGAATGTTTGCAAGAAGTAATCAGTAAAACTCATTTTGTCTGTGACTTTTTATTGAGGACATGGGATGGACTTTAACCATCACTTGAATTTTTAAATAGGTAATAGTTCATTCGATTTTCTATTTTTTTCTGCACCAATTTTTCCATTTTATATATTTTCCAAAAGTTTAAATATTTCTGTTAGGTTTTCAAAAAGTATTTCCACATAATTGTGCATAGCATTCCTTTACATTATTTCAACCAGTGTTGTGTTGCTGTAATTAGTTATTTCTCTTTCATTCTCGGTTTTGTTCCTCTCTAAATTCTTTCTATTGTTCTTGACTAGTTATCTGAGGATTGTCTATTAATTTTTTCAAAGAGCTAAGTTTTGTTAAACTTCTCTTTATTTGTTTTCTAATTCACTGATGTCTTCCTTACCTTTATTTGGTTACCTTTCCTCTTGTTTGTCTGAGCTTACCCTGTAACTCTGTAGGTATTTTATTAACCTCTTGAAATCAAAGCTTATCTCATTTTTTGTCTACTCTTACTTGCTCTGTGATAAATATACTTAAAACTATAAATCTCTCCCAATGCAGAGTTTTGCTGTCTCACGTAAATTTTAGCATGTAGTGTTTTCATTGTCATGTAGTTCTAAGTTTTTCCTAATTTGTATTATGAGGCTGACTTCCATACAATAGTTAGTAGAATACTTTTAGTTTCCAGATGTACTGGATTTTTAAGCTATTCTCTTATCACCAATTTTGTTTTATTATTGTGATCAAAGAAGATAGTCTTTGTGATGCTGATTCTTTGAATTTATGAAGCTTCCTTTGAGGACTAAAAGTTAGTCGATTTCTGTGAGTGGGTTTGAAAGAATCTATATTATATATTCATTCTAGAGCTTATCTTCAACTATTGTTCCTTTACCATAACATAACATTGTTCCTTATGAAGTTGTCACATTAAATTCCTGTGTTTTATTACAACTGCTAACCCAGCTCTCTTAAAGTTACCACTTTTTCTGAAATATCTTCTTTCTATAACTTTATATTCAAATTATTGTGTTTTTTTTGTATCAAGTAAATATCTGGTTGAAAACTTAATAGTGACTATGTTTACAACCATTTTAAGAGCACTGGACTTTTGATTGATGTATAAATAATTTTCTTTTATGTTGATTATTGTTATGTAAGGAACTATTTCTATCTTATTTTATATTTTCTATCTATTATATTTTAGTCCTTTTATCATCATTTATAAATTAAATACTCTACTTCTAATATGAAAGTAACACAGCTAACTTTATCTATCTGGTGGTTACTTTTAACTTTCTACTTTTACTCTAGCTTATACATATGCTTATTTTTCTCTATAAATTTCTTCAGTTTAGCAATACTCATGTTTTCCCTCAGAACAAAGAGATACCTTAGCACATATTTAACTCCCTCTGATCTCCCCTGGCAACCATTACCTCCCCCCTTACCATACTGTTACTGTCTATTAATATAGTTCTGGATTGTTTTATATAGATAGTAAATTAGATCATAAATTGATAGATATTGATAGAGGTATAGGCATACAAATATATACATATAGATGTATTTAAACTTTGTATTTTAGACAAAATGAATCTTCCTAGTAATTTACTGGATGCTAATTTCAATATCATAGATAATAGCCCTGAGTTCATTTCTGGTGTTTGCTTATTTGTTTGGGTTTCTCTTTTTCATTCTTTTTCTTTTCTTTTCTTTTTTTTTTTTTTTTTTGAACATTTCCTTCAAGAAAGTCTTGAATCATAAACTCTCTGAAACCTTATGCCTTAGAATGTCTGTATTTCATCTTCACATTTTAATATGTTAACTGAATAGTTAATATTGGTTCAAAGACCGAACCTGGTTAAGGAGATCTGTGTTAAGTGTAATAGCCATGCCCCCTAAGTTCTCACCTCCCTAAGCATATCATACAGCCGTTTTCCACTATTAGAGCTGCCTTGCTGGGCTATTGCCAGGTACAGTTATCTGTTATTTACCATAATCGCACTAAAGGCTGCCTCATTCCCAGTGTTGGGGAACTTTACCCTTCCCCAGAGTGAGCACTTTCAGCCTTTAGCCCTTCAAACACTTTTTTATAACCTTCCCCATTGGAAGAATTTACCATAGTCATTGTCAGTGGGCCTTAAGTCCCCTAAATTGGTCTATTTTTTTTTCCCTAAGGGTGGTGATAGGGGACAAAATGTAGAGGAGAGTAGTTGCTAATACTAGAATCTTTTTCTTATTCATTTGCCCACCAGAACTACTTTGATAACCTGTCCTCTCTTGGAGTAAGGATTTAACTTAATCATCCAAAAAATCAATATTAAATTCCAGTACCTGTCTCAACTACCAATCAACTCTTTGATAGACACATCCAGTACACTGTTAGTTAAAACAGAAAAGACCAAATTCCCATATTTAAGCTCTACCATAATAGAGACTCACAGGCACATTTAAACTTTATTTTTTTAATTAAAGATTTATTTTTATTTATTATACATCTCCCCCTCTTTTCTTGTTCTTGCTGTGTTCATTTTTCTCTGCGTTCCTCTGTGTCTGCTTGTCTCCCCCTGCTGGGGCGACCTGCTGAGTCAGCTCACCGGCGCAGCGGCCCACCTGCTCGTGGGGGCTCGCCCTTGCTCGCGGGGGCTTGACTTTGCCCGCGGGGGCTTGCCTTTTTGCCCACCCTCGGGGGCTTGCCTTTGCCCACTTGGCTGCATGCCCTGCCCGCGGCGGCTGGCGTGCCCGCCCCTGTTGGCTTGCCTTCTCGAGGCAGTCCACCCTTTCGAGGAGGTCCGGGGACCAAACCTGGGGCCTCCCATGTGCTAAACTGGTGCCCTACCAACTGGGCTATACAGCTGGCCCCCTAAACTTTAATTTGAAAATAGATTCTATCACTAGGGATAAAAGGAAATTAAAATTTTATTTAAGCTTTATGTTACCCACTTGAAGCAACCTTTAATCAAAAGACCATATATTATGTTCATGTAAAGTAGGCTCTAAAAGCCTTTGTCTTTGCCTGGGAAAAAGCAAAACTCATTTGCAAAATATTAAAAATATCACCTATTTTTTCTTGCTAAAGATATATATGCTGATTTTCTTCTATCTTAGAAAAAAATAACCACTTAATTCTACTTCTTCCATCTGCAATTGCCCTATTTCACTGTTCTCTTTGCAGCAAATCTCCAAATAGTTTCTATAAGTGCTGTCTCCAGTTCTTTTTTATTCCCTTAAGCCCTCTCTAATCATGCTTCCACTATCAAGGCACCACCAAAGTTGATCTTGTCAAGGTTACCAATGACCTCCTCATTGTTAATCAGAGGTACCAATTTTCACAATTGGTTATTCCCTCTTCATTCATTTTCTTTCTAAGATTTCAGATCACTGGACTTTCTTGGTTTTCCTCCTACCTTACCATTTGCTCCTTCTCAATCTCATTTGCTGGTCTGACAATATCTTCTTACCTGTCAATGTGGAAGTAAGTGCTCCAGGATCAGGCTTTAGATCTCTTCTTTTTCTTATCTACACACACACCCTTGGTGCCATCTCTTTGCCAACATCACCCAAATTTGTATTTACATCCTAGACCTCTTACCTAATTTTCAAACTCATATCCATCTACCCACTGGTGATCTCCACTTGCATAATTTAATGAAAATATCACAATTAACATTTAAAGAAGTAAAAGAATTAAAAACTCTTTTTTCCTGAGAATTAAAAAGTGATTAAGGAGTTCATCGATTTCTTTTCTAAGGAAGAACTATATAAATACATAAATGTAATAACTAACATTTTATGTCTAGCCAGTTTCTTCAATAAACGAATCTCAGATTAATACATAGATTTTTAGAGAAGACACTATTGATTATCTAAAATGTAATTGCTGCATTATGCAAAAAAGTATTTTAGAAGCATTAAATAAAGCTTCCTCTTCTCACAACTCCACTCTATTCTCCTCAATTCAAAGGAAAAATATGCCAAGTAACAATCCCAAAGAAATAGTTATCTTATACTTGCATATTTTTATTTCAGAAAAGAGGGATCCAACGTCTTATGCTACTGCTATTGTTAACAACATTGGCTACTACTTACCCCCTTCTTGAGCTAAACATGTGTGTGTTTTCCAAGTGCATAAGATTGTGAGAATTAGCTAAGCAAATGACTATCTGATTATAGCTAGTTCAGGGTAAAACTTCCTAATGTTAAAGAGCCAGTTAAGGCACTTCTGGGGATTTGGTGCTTTTTCTAAAGAATCCTCAGGGTAGTACAGATGTTGCAATACCACAACAAAGACTGTGTTTCATCTTAGGTAATCTTGGGGTGTCCCTGGGGAGATCTTGGAGTGTCTTCAGACTACTGTACAAAATAGATTATGCATAATATATATGTTTTATATAGCTAAGGAGTTATGCTAAGAACTTCCAAACATATCAAACTTTTACATTGCTAATTAGATGCAGCTAATTTCTATCAATTGTTATAAAATACAAATATCTCAATTTCAGATTTAGATTGTAATTCAGTAGGAAAATCATTTGAAAGTATGTCCATGTTGATGCTGGGATATATATTAAAAGAAGGTTTAATTGTCTTTAAAAGCTTTTGAAAATGGGTTAAAAACTCTTGCCAAAATTTTGTTCAATAAAATCAACCACAAAGACAAAATAAAAACCACTGAAAAAAATTACGAGCTGCTGAAATATAAAAATCTTTGCAAAAAAATCAATGATAATATCTTTATAATTATAGTCATAATAGCAGTACACTTTACTGAATAGAATATCTATACCTAATACCATGCTAAGTATTCTACATACATCATCTCATTCAGAACTCACGACCAAATTATGAACCATTCTCACCATTAAAATTATTCTCACCATTTAAAAATTTCTATAAAACTTGCCTGAAGCCATATAGCTAGTAAAGAATAACAGATTTCAAGTCAAAATGACTTTGATTCTAAAATCCATTTTCTTTGCTATAGATTAAATAGGCTTATCTACAAGGCATAGTAGGACCTAATCACTTGTTGATGGGAAGGGGTAAGGGAGGGTAGCAACAGAGAAGGAATGTAAAGTGAACTTCTGGCCCTGGGAAGGAACTCTGGCATTGCCATTGAAGGAGTTTCAAGAAAGTTATAAGAGGTTCAAAATACAGTAACCAGTGGGTCTATGGCAAATTAGTTTGAGTGTTTTTGAAGATCTAGTCCAATAGGTAAGGCAGAACAGCATGGGGTCTGGGGACAATGATAAACACTATGTCTACTATATTAAAGCCATTTCGTTAGGGCCTGAAGCTCATGGATATAGAAACCACATAAGAAAGTTAATAGTTGACCCTGACCCGGTAAGAATGAGCTAAATTATAAACTGGCTTAATGGCCTGTTTAAAAGTTTGTATTGTATCCTGAAATCGAAAGATGAAGAGTTAGAGGAGAACACAGAGAGCTATGAATTTCAGAAAAATCAGTCTAGGCACCAGTTTAATTCATCAAATATATATGCAGAATATTCTATGGGTCTGGTGGAATGTCTGCTGGGGGACACTGTGGAATAGCATCTAGAAAAATAGCAGGATTAACTAAATCATTTTATCAAGTTCCTTGGTAGTAAAATGAGAAGAGATGAATGGCAGCAACTTACCTGTTTACTTACAGCTGCCTGGCAATTTAGTTATCTGAGAAAGATGTGACCTAACTGTTTCAAATCAGGAAAGCAAGAAATTGATTCTTAATGATTTTCAAATAATATTTATGATATTATTAAAAACTTCTAAAGGTCCACTTCAAAATTAAAGTAATTTACAGAGTGGTTGTGATCCCTCCCCACATTTACCCAACCCCTGTTAAGTCCTCAGTCGGTCTCTTCTGACTCTTCACAACTTAAAACATGTAGCAAGTAACTGCCAGTTAGTTGCTAATTAAATGTTCTTTAGATAATGTTTGTGATCATGAAGCAGTCCACATTAGTTAGATGGAGGATTTACCTTGGAGGTTAGTGGGGGACTGTAGATCCCACACACATCAGGGAATACCTTCCAAGTATTAATCGCCATGTGTGAAACAAATGCTACTTTGATACTCAGTGTTATGGTTGTTATACACTGAGTTCCTGGATCTAATAAAACAAGTAGATAGATCTAACCTTAAGAATTTAATTTTGGAAATAAAATCTTACAATAATATTTGCCCTATAAATCTCATTTGTGATATTGAGGAGGTTCACATTAAAGGTAAATATGCTGTCAGCAGTCTGTCATTATGCTGTGCTCTTGTGAACCTATGTGTGGATGTTTTTATACAAATCAAAACAAAGATAAAACCAGTAACATTTTTGTTTTGACAGGCATTAGCTGATTCTGAAAGCATTTAACCTTAATATTAATGTAAATGTAAAAAATGATATTTCATTTGTCAAATTAGGGAGAAAAAAAAGTCAAGGCTTTTAAGAGAAAGATGTCTAAATCCATTCCCTTCTGGGGCTTGTGAAAAGTGATGGTCTCTTCCACAGCCTCCCTGTTGTACCAAGCAAACATCTCAAGGTTCCCAGTGAAAAGAACATCTCTGGTTCTTTTGTGTAGAATTTATTCTAAGATAGTAAATAAAGCAGAATTAGAGAATTATTTCTATACTTTTGACTCGTCCTTTTGTTTATTTCACATTAAATGATCTTCCTTGAGGCAATGTTCAGTGCCTGCTGCTTCATCTTATGCCTTTTCTTTGTCTCTGTACATCCAGCTGTTTGTGTTTTTTTTTTAATAACGACATTAGTATCTTAGATTTTAGAGCTCTCTACCAGTCCCATAATTTTTTAAGCTTCCTGCCAGCAACCAGGGTGATAAGCTACTGGAACAGAGGAGACTATCATACAAGCATTTAAATTGTCACTCTTTGTTTCCAGAGAGACCAAGATATTGGAAAAATGTGCGATCTCAAGGAAACAAAAAGAAAAGTACTGTCCTTAGGTACCGACTTCATACTTAATTCTCTGAAATGAAAACACAGGTTTTATTTTGTTTTCTTTTGCTTTGTTTTGTTTTTGACCCCCAAATTAAATAAGGCTTTAAGTAATATAACTGTTCATGACCATTAAGAAAGAATTGTTTTTAAATGACATTTTAGATCGTTGCTAAACGATCTAAAAGGAAATAAATCAAAGCACTGAAAATTGATTAAGAAAAGGTTTCGGGAAATACCACATTCAAATTCCATTGAGAATTCCTTTTAAGCAATATTGTTCTCTGTTTTTTGCGACGCTTCATTTCTCCTCAGATAAAAGTGAAATCTCATTAATACCAAAGTATTTTAATAATTTTAGTGTGGTGGTAGCTCTTCCTACGTTATAGGAGGAATTCTCCAGTTTACTAAGTTTGACAAAGATGCAAAAAAGGTTTAGTTTTCCAAAAAAAATTATTTAGTTTTGAGTTACATGGAATGATCTGATCTAATTTTTTTAAATTACAAGAAAAACACTGAAAAATAAAAATATAAACTCTGTGTGTTATTTTACAAACACTCTCATCACAAATCTGGAATCACGTTTGAGGATTATAAGCAAAATAATTTCTTAATTGAAATAGTTGGCCTGTTAGTAACCCATAGTGTAAATAAGGGTGTAATGTTTCTAAAATTTATAATGGTTCAAATCATGCTAATGTTCTATATTTTGAACTTAAACATAGACCATCAATAAAAGGTCATTCCTAAAATGCATACTGATACAATATTTTACCACATGCATATAATTACTGTAAGCAAAGAAGTAGCTTTTTTTTCAAATTATAATACAGCTTAGAAACTTGATCTGATGATGTGAGTTTCATTTATTGCTGATGAAAATGTAACTTGATGTGATTACTGGAAAGTGGTGTTTAACTATGACCATAAAAATTTTCATACTCTTTAACCTAACAATTATATTTCTTAGAGAATTTTTCAGGAAAAATTACCACTGCAAAAAAAAAAGACCAAGTTTGAAAGTAAGGGTTACATTAACTGGGATTCACAATGGAGTTTGTCCATATTCTTTGAAGAAATGTTTGTCCAAAATGCATGTTCAGTGGACACATTGACATAATAGTGTGTAAAATAAAAGAAATCAGGGAATACTAATATGATAAAATATTTAAGTTTTAGACAATGAGAAAGATCAAACAAGTAATTGAATTTTGGTGGTGAAAATTGGAAGGAAACAATTTTTTTTAGTAAGAAAAAATTTTATACCCTGTATTTTAATCATCATAAACTGCTAAAGATTTCAGTATTTTAACAGATTCATTTAGCTATTAATATCTTCAAGTCATGTTATAAATCCTCATGAGCCCTTGCTTTGTAATATGGGCATTTAACATATTCATTGTCTCTTTTTTAAGATAAGTTCAGTATTGTTATTCCATTAGTCTGTTTTGTGATTTATTTCAAATATTAATGTCTTCATTTTTCATTCATGACTATTTTATCTTGATATTTTAATCAAAATTTGATGGCAATTATCATCTATTAAAATGTACCCTTTCCCCTTCCTACATATTTTCCCTTTTTATAGTAAATCCTACATCCTGGCACCATCGTTAAAGACACTTTATCAGTAATTATATTTGGACAGATCCACTTTTTTGAGCTCAGTTTCTTAATAGTCTCTTAATCAACGCTGAGCATTCTTAGACATAGAAAAGATTCTGCCAATGCATTGTGGGTAAGTTGAGATTCATGAAGCTTATTTCTCTCTTTCACTTTACCCATCCCATCACTCTGATGGTTTCATAGAATCTTTCAGTTGGAATACCAGCTATGTGTGGTGTGCTGCTGAAACAGAGGTCTCTTACCCAAATGTGAGACTGAATTCATCTTTATAGGTTAGAGTATTTACAACGAAAAGGGCAGAAAAAAAATGAAACCAGGAGAAACTACAGCAGAGAAGATTAACTGTGACAAAACAGTTAACAATTCTGCCTCTCGGATCCTTAACTTTACTGTCAAAAATGAAAACAAAAATTTGTGCTTCTGGAATTACTGTGAGGATTAGAATGGCAAATATAAGTGAAAATACAGTATAATCATAAAATGCCACGTAAATATTGGGTACCAAAAAAATTAATGAATTGCCATCTCAGAATTTAAGAGAAATTTTGACAGGCAAAGCACTGGCTACCAACTTAAGACCTGTGTAAAAGTGAGAGTTAAGTATATTTTAAAATACTTTCATACCACGTTCTTTATTATGTATGAGTTTCTGGCTTAGAACCATGAATAATAAAAAAATAGTAAAACCTGTTGAAAACTCCAAAACAAAGAGAAGAGCCAAGGAAAGAATATCAATAATTTAATCAGATAGGATTCAAGTTTATCCCCAGCTTGTTTGCCTTTTATTCTTCATTTCAATTAGTTACATTTCTATCAGTTGTCACCAAGGTTGTGCATGCACTTGAAATGTTCACAAAAGGTCCACAATACAGGGGTTCGTATTTAGGTTATCTGTTATATTCAGAATCCCAGGGGAGCTAATAACAAGATTCTTGAAATATTGATTAAGCAAGATGAAGAATCCTTATTACAGTTTCAGCTATAACAGTTTTAAAGACAAGTACAAGCTTCATTTGCCACAAAATTCACAAAAAAGTAATTGAAGAATATCTCTTTTATGCAAAATATACATTTTAGGATCTCATTTGATTAATACTCTACTATATACTGACATTGCTCCTTGATTATTTAATAAAAAAATAGTTTCATTGCAAGAATTTTATTTTTCATAATATTTATAAATGAGGTAACAATGACAAAAGAATTAAAATATGAGTAATGTTAGCGAGTTTTTTTTAAAGCCATAAAGATTTTCTAGAAAGAAAGAAAAAGCACAACTAAGAATAAGTCAGTTTTTATAAGTAGGCACTAAAAATTTCACAACATAAATGACAAGCTAATAACATAAGTGGCTTTTGAGAAATTGATACAGTCAATGTTCGTGGATCCAACTAACAAAGAGAAATTAAGACAGACTTATACTCTATCAATACCACTTCCTTGTATGATTCACAGCACAACCTCCTGAGGGCCCATGAGAAGGAATTCACAGAGCTGTGGGCCTTAATTGAAACGTGAGTGATGCTGGCCATGAACTCAGCTTCCTTAGATGTGGGGCGGCCAAAGCTGTTGACCCATGCACACACGTTGGTATTTACAGTCGCTTCATGGACACTGGCAAGTCCACAAACAGACCACTCATACTGGGAGCACCAAGTGACTTCCAGTCACAGTTCTTTTATAAGCTTTAAATGTCTCATGAAGATGCGGGATCTCATCCAAGTGCAACCTGGTCACATCAGGGCACATTCAGCAGCAGAAGTCTGTTTCCAGTACAGTCCTTGGTATGGCTAAATTCCACTGTCCCCTTTTCAGCAGT
This sequence comes from Chaetophractus vellerosus, assembly GCA_004027955.1. Taxonomy (NCBI): domain Eukaryota; kingdom Metazoa; phylum Chordata; class Mammalia; order Cingulata; family Chlamyphoridae; genus Chaetophractus; species Chaetophractus vellerosus. The sequence goes on along the minus strand of PVKH010010566.1, from coordinate 2,987 downwards.
CAAAAATCCATGATAAATTCTGTACAACACTGCAGTCAATAACAGCAGCACCAGATAGCATATTAATTCCTTTACCATAAAGCTGTGCATAACTAAAACTTTCTATACATGGTGTTATCAAAAGGATCGCAGCATCTCTAAATCTCAGAAATGTACGTCTGGATAAGCACATTGCTGTACAAGATCTCTTGCATGCAGGTTATACACTAGGACTTGGGAATATAGAATAATGCGTGTACTAGGCCAATAATACAAGTGGCAACTGTGTTCCTAACGAAAAATAAACATGAGGATCAGGAACTGAGCAACAGTCTCAAGGATCTTGAATGCCTTCGAAGTATTGTTAAACACTCAATTTATATTAAGGCATTTTTCCTTCCTCACCTGCCCAATATGCTAGACACACTATTGCTCTTGCATTCATAGAGATGGGTAAACAGAATTTCTTCTGCTCACACTGAATATGACTCCCTGGGAATTTCATTGGATTGTAGTAATGAATACTGGTTACTAGGTAGTAGACACTGATACTACAGGAGGCAACCAAATGCATGGTAAAATTGCTACTTAAATCTAGCTTATCAAAAATGTTCACAGTACCAGTTAGCTTAGGTAGTCTACAGGACATCATTACTATATCACAAAGCGGGAGGATGCTCCAAATAGCAAAAAGAGTAAAGACCCATTACTAAAATCATGAACACCATATCAAGGGATAACTGTGCTTCATCGAGACAGATGGCATATACAATTACAACAGGGAGGTATGACAGACAGACAGAAACAACATTCAGGACAAAGCACCTGATTAAACACTGACTGAAAACCTAATTAATTCCTGTGAGTCAGAAATTTAAGGCTGGTCAAAAAAGCCTCCTGTGAAACCAATGCTCTTTGATGTTTGCACAAATTTTAAAAATGAAAATAAAGAAAGGGGATTTTAAAAAAAGACATGAGAGCTTTGGGTGATACTTGGCACTCTGCCTCTGAAAAGGGTGACAAATCCTGGGGTTAAAAAAAAAAAATGATTCTAGCACCAAGCAGCAGTTCCTTGCTAAACAATGCAAGCCTGGCTGGCAGTTACCTTTCTCTCATGTTTTGTGCCTTTCCCAAGCCATTAAGTAAGAGATCTGGCCTCGGCTTGCGTGTAACCAGTAATGACAACCTCTTTGTAGTTATCTGTGTGCAAACAACCAGAGACATTCAGAATCCCAATACAACATTTTTGAAAAAAAAAAAAAAAAAGCAAATCAATCAAGAAAGCAAACTATTTAAATAAAATATTTCTTTCAAAGGATAAGGGGGAGAAAAGGTCAAGGAGAAACTTGCCCTCCCCACATCACAATTCACCATGCGGAAGAGTTGACCAGTGCTTTCATGTCAGCCGGATGGTTCAATGCAAGTACACATATCCCGAGCCATCCATGGTCCCCGAACTCTGCAACATTGCTTTCAGGTGATACCGACAAGATGGTCCATGCAAATGAGTTGACCAAAGTCATGTTGTGTGCAATCAAGATAGGATCCCAGACATCTTCGGAATGGTTTAGAGAGTCACAAGAAATGAAGGTCCAACGGAGTGGTTGGCATTTGGAAGCACACTGTTTTAAATATATCTCCCTGAAGATATGTTTATGTATTAGTGAACTGGCCAATATCTGACACTATCTGCCATTTTATTGCAAAAGGAGATAAGGGCAATTAATATGGAGAAAGAGTAGCACTACCTTAGATAATCTTTAAAATCAACGTAAGATTCATTAGCTACCCCAGTGACATTTCTGACTTCAAATAGTAGTATCATGCAGGATTTATACTGAATTAATGGAGCCTGGAGTAATGCTACATTTAATTATTTCCATATGGGGTAAACAGTACTTGAACTAATACAATTGAGTCGACTGATGCAGTTTGGTTTACAAGATAGATGGAATGGGAGATCGAGAGCGCCTCAGAGGACAAGGAGAGTTGTAGGGTGATGTTACTGGAGAAAGCCTCAGGGCATTGCCTGCCAAGCCCGCTATGTTGTTTAAGCTTCGGGATTTTTCATAGCCTTTTATGAAAAAATGCACAGACATCAGTTGAATTCAACCAGAAAATAGACACAGACAAACAATACCATGCAGGGTAATCAAAAATGCTATTTTTGAGCTCCAAGAAGAATTTGTTCACAAAGAATCCAATATTGAAACAATTTATAACTAAAAATTTGAAGTTCACTATAACTGCCATCCCACAATATTAAACAAGCTATCACAAATTACATTTACTATCTTTATAAATCTATTCTTTTCCATATTATAGATAGTATTGATTCAATTTTAGCATATAGAATGCCAAAGCTCTTGTAAGAATGAGGCAAAGCAACTTAAGTAAGATATAAACTTGGCTAAGGCTATTAAATTTAAGAATCTGCAACTGAAAAAAAAAATAAATAAAGTGGATTATTTTTTCTCCTTTTTTAATACTTATTAAGGTATTAAAGCATGCTTAAACTATAAGTGGAAATCTCTTTTTTCAAAACACTTAATCTTCCTGTTTTATAAAGTCAGAAGGATGATTCTTAAATAATGGCATTTGATGCCATTATGTAGGTGATGTGTAATGGAATGCCCATTTCTAATCCCTTGGATAAAAAATGTAAAGAAAAATAAAATAAAACGAATTAAGTATAAATAGAGTCACAGTCATTTCTGTGAAATAAAGCCTGCAATCGATTACATGATGCTTTCAGCTGACTTTTCTTCCCAAAGGAATTGAGAACAATTTGACTTTAATTCACCTGTCTATTACCTTTCATTCTAATCTTGTGTTCATGATAGCCATGGGGTCACTGAATAAATGGCCTTCTCCCAGACTTTAGCTCAGTCGTTTTCATTAGCTACTCAAGAACACCACTGTCAAGGTCACTTTTGGAAGGATTCATAAATTGCAGTATTTTTTTCTCAACAGCCAAACATGAAACCTACCCTTTTCATAAAAGGTAC
>PVKH010010564.1:0-18188 GCA_004027955.1 Chaetophractus vellerosus | reverse complement strand
TCATCAGTCTTTCATCGGAGCAAACTCATCGAGGACCCTTCATCAGTCTTTCATCGGAGCCCCTGGCTTGCAGCCTGCCAGCAGAACCTGGACTTGTGTATCCCCACGGTCACGTGAGAGACTCTTATAAAATCTTATATTTTTAACAGAGATCTCGTGTTGATTCTGTTTCCCGAGAGAACCCTGACTAGAACAATGAGTGACTTGAAAAGATTCAGTGACAATTAGAATAAAGTTATGCAATTTCATAAAAAAGATATTGAAATCATTCCTTATTGATCAAATTCATTTTTCCAAAACTGCCATTTGAGTTTTTTCCTCATTTCTTTGTTTATTTGCAGAAGGTTGTCTTTGATAATTTGTTTTTAAAAACTCTAGGGAATACATGAAAGTTTGAGGGTAACTGCAATAAAATTGTTTTCCACTCTAGGAAAGCCCTGAATAGATATGAAGCACTTATTATTTAGTGAAGAGGTACAGGTCTAAGTCATCACAGAAAGTTTGTGAACAAAGATATTGAAAGCAGATTGACACAGGTAAAAGCCTAAGAAATAGAGTTTGGAGGTCTGAATTGAAGTACAAGCTCTACTATGTGTTACTTATGGAAAAAATGAAAGAGACCTTTAAATTTTTTGTCATACTTCCCTTATATAAACAATGGCATGATAACAAATGCATTTTGCCTATATAATTATTATCAGAATTTAATTATATGTGTATATTTGCAAGTTTATATATGTATGTTTGGTTAATTACCAAACACATGTAGTATTTATTTATTACTAATTTTTGCTAAAAATGAAACCAAATTGAAAACTCCACCTTAGTTATTGGAATATTAAATCCCCAATGCAACTCATTCTATTTCAATGCCAGTTACAACCAAATTCATATTTAGTTCTGTAGGTAATAGTCATATTTAACACAAATTATAAAGGGTCGATACTGAGAAGCTAGAGAACAACATATTTGGAAGCACATAGACTATTCTATTTTGTCCTTCATGTCACAAAATGACCAAAATTTTAGAAAGATTTTCCTCTCTCTGGAGTGTTATACCTCTATTTTAAACATCTAGCATACAAACACATTTTATGGACTAAAAAATAAAATATTTTAGGTCTTGGATATGGCATATGTTGTGTATTCCAAACTTAAAACTCGTTTAACTTAGACAGGTATATAGCCATACAATTTCTCCCCAATAAAAAGAATTTAGACCAGAAGGCTGGATGTTTAATGTGCTAAAATGATTTTCTCTCTCAACATTGAGACTGCTTCCTGACCCAATTAAATCCTATACAGCAGCACTGAAAATGGTGCACAGAGGAAGACCACTCTTTAGTATGTTTGAGATTTTCTTCATCTGCTTACCTTTTCTGGAACACATTACTTATCTCAAGCTTTTCAGTAAAATAAGAAACTCTGTGTAATGTGAGAAGGAAAGAAGTAGCTTAAGAAAAGCCAGCGGTCAGCATGTCTTTGTTAAATTCCCAGACCCGTTACCCTACTGAAAGTTGTTATAATCAGAAAACAGAAACCTTTATTTTCAATACTGACTGGCACAGCAAGAAAGCTGACACTCATATAAAGCATCCAAAGGTTCTGAATCCAGTTCTAAGAACTCACATTCTTCTCTGGACTATGTCCCAGCTTTTATAGTTCCTACACTTTGTACCTACTTTATTTCTGATCAACAAAATCCATATTTACATACAGAATTGCTGCGTGACTTTCCATAGGAAATTTTATAACTCTTTGTCAAACCTGTTAATAATATCCATATATCCAAGATTATGCCTCTGTGCACATGAACTCAATGATGTAAATTTATTTAATTCTGAAAATTATTCCTCAAAACAGATTCACCAAGTATGCTTTCTAATTTCTTACATTCCTAAATTTTGAAGTAGTAACTGTTTAGAATTGTGAAACAACAGCACATGTTTTTTTCTGTGTGTGTGTGAATGTGTTTATATGTCTGTTTGTAAAAAATTAATGACAATTTAAGTGATGAGCTTTTTTCATCCCTTTTTTAAATCAAAATACACATGAAAGATAAAAAAAAAAGAATGAAACTTGGGAAGAAACTTATCCAATAGATGGCACTATAATCTTTGTAATACAGCTGTCAAATATGATCAAGAAAATTTGGTATGAAAATCTGTTTCCATCATCAACTAATATACAAAATAGGCATTTTTAACTTTTTCAAACCAAAATGTAGTCTTACAGAAAACACAAAAGAATGAGCTGTATCTAATAAGACTTTGATCTGTTCTACGTAAGGCAATAATGGATTTAATCCATAGCATTTGTATTTTATCACTAATCAGAAATGACTATTGATTCTGACATCAAGGAGGTATTTCTTTTTATGAAAAAAAAATATATACTATCTAAATGTCAGTTAATTAAACTAAAATTAGAATAGTATATATATGTACATATTAAACGTAATTTAAAATATTGTTTTAATGCCAGAATATCTGAAAAAAAATAAAACAATGAAGGTTTGTTTTATTTTCATTTTAATTGTCAGTTGGAAACTAGAGTCTGATCATTTGTTTCTTTGCAACAGAGATATGTAATGTTTGGATCACATTTTTAGCCCTATGACTTTGTAATGAATATTGAATCTGACCCAGATAAATGTATTTAGTATATTCACAAAAAAATAATGTACCACCAGAATAAAAATAAAATACTTTATACCTTACAATTATCAACTTGAATGCAAACTTTAAATGTGAATTAACATTTCTGAATCATGTTTAGAGATCTATAATTAAAACTGAGAGCTGGCATAGAAATCATTAAGATGAATGTAAATTTAACCCATTTTCGGATGTATTATTGATTGAGTGTTGTATAATGTTTGCAGTTTAGTTTTTACTCAACATATTAAAAACAAACCAAAAAAGGAAATGACTGCTATAATCCTAGCTACTTTTGTCTAACTTTCCTTTCCACATTCCAGACTTCAGTATTCAGATGTTTATGTAATCTGTGCCTTTCTGCCACTTTTTATTTCCCTTCTCTTGCATCTTCTTTCTCTCTCTCTCACTCTCTCTCTATTTCTCTGTGCCTGCACATATATATAAACATATTCAGACTAAAGTTCACCTACCAATCCAAAAGAACAATTCTATAAGAGTCACTCAAAATTAAAAGAACTATGAAGCTTTATTTTCAGCATTCTATATTTGTTGCACATAAAAAAAAATTCAGGGTATTCTGAAAGCAGAACAATAGTGTGGTTCCTGGGCTTACAAATCATATACCCAGTGAAATAGTCATTCATTCCTCAGAAGGTAAAGCAATATAGAAGTATTTGCAGTTCAGATCCCCTGCATAACTCACTTGAAAACCATAGGAAAGGTGATTTTAACCAAACAAACATGCATCTGTATGAAGAGCACAAGATAGTGAAAGGTGAACAGAGTAAACAATGAACCCTACAATATAAGTAAAGCTAAAGCTAACTGGATAACTACATTCCCTGAAAAAAATGTAATATAAGTGCTATTAAAAAGAACCACAGAATAGTAGTACAAAAACAAAGAAAATTCTATGAGTGACCTAGAGTCAAAACAGTAAATTTTATCAGACGCTCATGAGATTAACAGTGGACAAGAATTGAAAGTGATTCAAAGATCTCTTATGGGGCAAGGATGAGGAGATGTCAATATGGTCAAATTATCATTTCAGTAGAGTAGAAGAGACCACAGGAAAAAAAGTTTATCATGGTCGCAGGAATAAATGTTATATTCTTTGAAAATAATAAAAAACTCTGAATTTAATCATCAGTGTAGTAAGTGGAAGATAAGTATTAACAGAATAGATAATACATAGGTGTATGTTCAAATAAAGTAGTGAATTGGAATGAATAGTAGTATGATTAAAAACAGAGAAATGAGGGAATAAAATAAATAACAACATGAAAATTTAATAAAATAGAAAACAAGATGAGAAGAACACAGTCAAATATAACAGTTATTATACTAATAGTGAATAAGCTGGATTTTTTAGATATTTTCAGATGGTGAAAATATGAAATTGGCAGCAATTTTCTTATATAACAAAACATTTAAAGAAATAAAGATCCAAAGAACATTTGAAAATATTGGCAAAAGACAAAACCTTAATAAAATTCCTGGACTATGTTCATATTATAGGTTCTAAGAACATCTTTGAATATTATGCAATGAAATGTGAAATAAATAACAAAAAATTGACCACATGCAACTTACCTACATAGAAGTCAAGAATCATCAAGGCTCAGAGTTTCAAATAACATTTCTATAAAAAGAGGATATCAAAAGAGTAATTATAGACTACCTAATGATAATATGAAAGAAAACACTTTACATAAAAATAGTGCTCACAAAAAATGTAAAAAAACCTTGTATAATACTTAAAACTTATTTTTTTTCAAATAGAAATACATACACACAATAAATAATTTAGGACATATCTTAGGAAATTATGGAACCGTTAACCAAAAAATTTATCCATAGTAACTAATAGAAAAAAGATTAAAAGTAACACTTAAAAATAGAAAGAGAAAAATAAATGCAGGAGCGGGTGCTTTAAAAAGACTGTTATTCCACTTTATATACTGATCAATTCAAAATGAAAACAAAATTTAAAAAGTTAGGCACAAATAAGGAAACTTACTAAGGATACAGAAGACATTCTTTGAAGTATACCAGAATACAACTTGTGGTATTAATGGAAATTTTTTGAAAATCTATGGTAAATATGATGTAGTTTCCTTGCACATTATGTTATTCAAATTGATTAAAGAATTGGAAAATGTTTTAAAAGATAAATTTCAATAAAATATATTGAAAAAGTGATTAAAGGTTTATTCTTCAATGTCATCAAGCAAGATAAATTTTTTTATAAACTATGAATGGACTGAGATTTTTGCCCTACATGCTAACTCACATGTTATTCTGCCATAGATTCTTTGATGTTGACAAGACACCGAATTCCAGGGTCAGAGACAAATGACACTATTATCCAGGGGAAAGCACACAGCAGCATAAGCTTCATGTTCACATTGGTTGAATTTGTCCCCCAAGTCCCATGGATGCAATATGGAGGATCCCAGGTGTATGCTGCACATACAGAGGGTTTGTTTCACAGCTGGGAACCCTCATCTTAGGAAATTTAAAGCCTATAAGAGGGAGGCTAGCTACCTTGAAATGACACATTGCCTTTATTATCGTGATCAGGAAACAAATCTGCCCTATATCGTGGAAGACAAACTATTTCTATTTTTCACGGCTGCTTGTTATGCAAATATCCTTGAAAAGAGAGTCTGGAACAAAGCTGTAAAAACATATTGCTCAAGAGGTACAGATATGCCAGTAACTCATGGGATTCTATCTCCCAACAAGTTTTATCTTCATTTTCTATACTGTCTTATCTTCTGGTGGATTAACCATAAGTACATCACAGCATTGGCTACTCTGATTAATCTCATTGACATTATCTGGGACAAAAATCTGTTAAATTTATGTTATATAACATTTAAATAAGAGTACTATTAACAAAATTCCAAAGCAGAACGAGGCCAACCTGTAGTATAGATCTCAGTCATACCCCCAGAGTGTCAATTGCTCATGATCTAAAGTTATAAATCATCATGCCAAGACAAAGGAGGCAAGCCACTGCCCAGTCTCTGCACAATAGTCATTGAGTCAACTTGTTGATTTTGGAGAGACTGACAGAGGACAGTAAATCTCATGTTCAATCTGACCACGCCATTAGCTGGGCAATATTCCTGGGCTCCAAGAAATGATTTTGAATGAGGATGAAGAAGGTGTCCCAAGGGATTTTGGTTGGGATGTGCAGGAATTGGATCTGTGCCTTGTGTCTCTGATAGAGTTATCAAAACATGGTCAAAGTATTCTGATAGAGGATGGCAGACCCAGCAGTCAGTTAAATTTAAGGTGCTTGTGCCAGGTTGAGAAAGCTGCACGAGGACATTTTCCTTATAGAAGACAGTTCCAGGGGCACATCTGAAAGAAAAAGTTCAATTCCCTTTTCTTGCTCTTACTTTAAAGGGTTTAATGTGTTCCCTTCCCAGGTCCTAGTTTGTTGCCATCCCTATACCTGTACAAAATCTGGGTTTTCCATTCTGGGAGCTATAACTGTTCTATAATCACACCTTTATGCTCACACATAGACCTTCATCTAGAAGGTTCATGTTCAAGAGAACTTTGGCAATGGTCACAGTGTCTGAGAAACATCCACCAAACAGAACAACCGCATCCAAAGCTAAATCAGACCAGTGGACATTGAGGTTCAGTTTAGTCAAACCATGAATGAACCACCCTGAATAATTTAAGGGAACTTTGGTGAATTGAGTGTCCTTTTGAGCCACAAACTTGCTTTAGGCACATGAAGAAATAGAGCTCTCTAGTAAAGATAATGATATGGGTACATTAAATGTCAGTACCATTGTATTTTTATTTGTAACTCCACTTTTTATTTCCTATCGGATCTAAAAGGCAAACATAAAATGCAATGATACATCAATGTTTTAGACTCATAATGAATAAATATGTAATTTTTGACAGTAAATAAAGGGGATATCAAAATGTATAAGGATATTATTTATGTATGTTATTGAAGTTGGTTCATTAGTATCAATCAAACAAGATTGCTTTAGCATGTTAGATAGATTTGGGATGTTAAATTTAAGTCGTATGGCAACCACGTCATAATTACCAAAGACTATTCAAACTCATAGAGACAGAAAGTAGAGTACAGGTTACCAGGAGTGGGAGATGGGCGCAGAGACAATGGGGATTTAGTGTAAAATGAGTGTAGGGTTTTTGTTTGGGGTGAATGGAAAATAATGTTGAATGGATGGTGGTGAGAAAATTGCAACGTTGTGAATGTAATTAATCCCACTCAATTTTATGTTTGGGAAGGATTGGGATGGGAAGATTTGTTGTGCATGTTTCCACAAAAAAAAGAAAAACAAGTATCTGGAGTAGGTGGGGCTATGTTAGAGTTCTCCTTATTACTTGTACAACACTTCTGCAAGTTTGAACTTACTTCAAAATTAAAAATTAACTTCATAAGAATCCCTTTAAACAAAACAACACTGCCTGTCATAGAGTAGTAAGCAGTGGTAAAGGAATGATGGAAATGTATACTTAACAAATGTGTTGATTAATAAGATAGATTTTACTTTGTTTTTTGTTTTTTTTTCCAATTTTTGATGCATATTAATAAAGCATAAAATTCACCCAAAGTGTACAATCGATGGTATTTTGTATAATCACATAGTTGTGCCTTCATCACCTCAGTCATCATTACAGCATTTTCATTATTTCAATAATAATAATAAACAAAAAACAAACAAGATAATTCTTCACCCCTTGATTTCTATATACTTCCCCTGTTGTACTTGGCTTCTATTTCTGGCTATTCTTGCACATTTATTTATGCACATTTATTTATTTATTTATTAAGCACTTTTATTTATTTATTTATTTTTAATAAATCTATTGTACTGATATATATTTATAAATCATACAATTTATCCAAAGTGTACAATCAATGGCATTTGGTATAATCACAGTATAATCATTATTAAAGCATTTTCATTATTTCAATAGGAAAAATAATAATAAAAAAAAACAGAGAAACAAACAAGAAAATTCCACACGTCTCAACATCTCTGTATCCCATGTTGTACATAGCTTCTATTTCTGGCTATTCTTACACAGTTATTTACTTATTTATTAAGCAGTTTTATCCAGATATATTAACCCATCTGAAGTGTATAATCAATGGCTTTTAGTATAATCACAATGTTGTACATTCATCATGACAAAAAATTTTAGAATTATTTCATTACTCCAAAATTAAAAACTCCAGATTTTTGAGAGGAGAAAAGCAAGTTAAAGAATCTTGTATGTATGAAGTGTCAGTAAACTGTGACCATGTGAAAAATTCAACCTGTACACTGTTTTCATATGAACTATAAGTTAAGAGCGACTTTTATGTTTTAAAGGAGTGGACAAAGAAGAAGAGTGAGGAGGTGGAGGGGGAGAAATTCCTGCTGCCACAGAGACCACATGTGGCTATGAAAACTTAAAATATTTCTTATCTGATCCTATATACAATATGCTTGTCATCCATGGTGTACTACATGAAAATATTTTTGAAACACACAAATACATCCACAAACACAAGTTATAATACTAAATAGCTAAAGTATCTAATTTTCAAAATATATTTTGTTTCCAGAAGTACACATCAAGTTTACTACTTCTTATCAATGTTAAGAACTTTATGTGAATATATCCTTGTTTCTTAATCATACAAAAACTAGATGCAAATATACAGGATTTCCTTTCAAAATCATCATTTAAAATGGAATTTCACTCCATGTAATTTTCTATAAACTTTTATTTTTTAATACAGCCTTGGAGAACTACACTGATTCAGAAAAGGGCTCATGACACAATGATATGTGAAAGTAGTCTTGCTGGAGCACCATTTGCTCCTAGAATATAAATATATAAAGCTTTTTTTTCTTTTCTAAATAGTTTTTCATCAATATTAGAAACAAGTATCTTTAGCAACTGATTATGGATAAGCTGAAACCAAGGATATTAGTGAAGAGATATAAAAATAATCTGAATCCATGCAAACATTCAAGAGCTATCAAAAGCATTCAGCTAGGGATATCACCTGCTTAATGAAATAACACATTTCTATGTCATTAAAACTGTATTTGAATGGTGTTTCTATAATATTTGATCAAAACCATACTAAATGAAATATATCACAAGAGATCAGCAATGGAGTTTGCATTGGTGTTTCATATTACACACTCTTTTAAATATGTGCTTGTATTTTAAGAGAAATCTGCAAAATTTTATTTTTAACTGGGAAAATCAGCTAACATGTTGTACTTAAATGGTATACAAATATAATCACTTTTTAAATTAATTATACTACACCTTTTTCCATAAAAGATGTAATATAAAATGGCATCATATTTATATGTAGAATATTATTGATAATGGTTAAGAATAATATTCAGCATATTTGGGAAGAAAGAACAATACAAAAACTATTCAAAGAAAAAGCTATCATGGGGATTATCAATTTTATAGGTAAAGGAAGCACACCAGGAGTTATTTTTGAGATAGGGAATTTAATTCAGTTAATAATTATTTTTATAAAAGATAATCACATCAGCATAGTGTGATTGCTAGATAATTCTTTAACATGGCAAAGAAAGAGATAACCATTAAATTGAAAACTTTTTAAATCAATAAACAATTTATAAAAACTGAGAGAACATATATATAATACATATTTACAATATAAACAAAATGACTAATATTTAGAATATATGAGTAAATGGAAAATCCATAAGAGAAAGCAAACAATGCAAAATTAATGAAAATATTTGAAAAGATAGATTTCAAGAATATGTTTCAAGTTTCCAGTAAGCATATGCAAAGTGCTCAAGCTAAATCTTCTTAAGGGAGATGCAAATCTATAATAAATTACCACTACAAACCCACCTGAATGGCTAAAATTGAAAATAATGACATTGTCAAATGTTGGTAAGTATGTAAAGCACGTATAAATCTCAGGCATTGCTGATATATTTGTTAAGTCTAAGCATATGATTACCATATGATCTGCCACTTCCATTCTACTTTATATACCTGTGGTGGGCTGAACAATGACTCCCAAAGATTTCCACACACTAATCTCTACAACTTACGAATATGTTACCTAACATAGCAAAAACGATTTGGCAGATGTGATTGATTTAAAAATATTGAGGTAAGAGATTTTCCTGGATTATGTAGATGGGCCCAATACAACCACAAGTGTACTTTTATGTGACAGTGGGAGATGGGAGTGTACATGTCAAAGTGACATGAGGTTAGAAAGATACAACCTGCCATTTCAATCTTTGAAGAGAAGGGGGCCATGAGCCAAGGGATGTGAGTGGCCTCTAAAAGCTTAAAAAGACCACAAAACAGTTTCTCTCTTAGAGCTTTCATAATGGAATAGAATGTTGCCAACACATTGAATTTTAGTACTGTAAGACCCATTTCAGAAGTCTAGCCATCAGAACTATAAGATAAATTTGTATTATTTTAACCCAGCAAGTTTGTGGTAATTTGTTACTGCAGCAATAGGAAACTAATAAAATACCCAAGTTAAATGAATGTATATGACCACCAAAAGCCATCCACAAATATGTTCAAAACAGATTTAATCATAATTGCTTAAAATGGACACAAGACTAACCAAGTGTAGAATAGATAAATACATTATTATATATTATATAATGGTTATACAAATTGCTACAAATTAACAACAACAAAAGAAAAAGAAGAGAGTTAAAGGCAACATCAATGAATCTCACAGGTATAGTCATGAACAAAATAAATCATACACAAAAGAATACTAAGTGTGTGATCCCATTCTTCCTTCTTGGAAGAAAAATAAAACTACATAAATTATGAGACAAGTCAGAATAGTGATTATATCTAGGAGTCTGTTGATTTGTTGATTAACTAAGAAGCACAAGTTTGTGTGTTCTTGGGTGCCAGATTCTCCTTTATCTTGACCTGGATGAGGTTACATGGATAAATATATACAAATACATATGCACAGAATTATCCATCTATATGCTTAATATTGGTGATTATATATATTAAATATGAGGAAAATTATTAATGAATAGCAAAATGTGAAGCAGAAGATAAATTTAAAACTTTGAATTCTGTTTGCCCTCAAAGGTCTCTAAGAAGTAACATAAAATGAGAACTGCAATGTTATTTACACACTAAACTGGTAGGGATCGTTTCTCCAGTTCTCCTGCTTTCTAATAATAATTGCATGGCTAAAAAATGTATGTGTTCTATCATTTAAAAATAGAATGTTTTTGAACCTCCATCTTAAATTCCTTGATTTCTGGTGTCTGTTCTAATCACCCTTCTTGTAGCTTCACCTCCATGTTGGTAAGCCGTTGGTGAATGACCACTTTCCCCAAGCTTAGCTCTGTAATTCTTTTTAAAATCCTTTAATTCAGTAAGTGCAGCCCAAATCCTGCTATCTTATATTAATACTCAAGAAAACCAATGTTTGAAACTAAGACACAAATAGATTCTATAAACATGACATATTTAATATCATTAATTATTATGATGATTTTCTTTAAATATTTTGTTTCAGTTTTCATAAGATTCATAGGTTATATATTGCTTCATTAAATAATATTAGGATGAATTATCAGATGCTAAATTCATTGAAATTCACTTCATTTTGATTACTCTAATCAAAATTATAAAAATTGCATTTCTAAAAATTAACACATCTTCACATTTTCACCAAATGTCCCTAGGAACACTCTGAATTTTCAACATTACCAGAAAACTTAAATGATGGCAAATCGATTACTGTTAATACACAGATGCCTTGTTTTCTAATGTTGATCATTTCAAAATCCACCCCAAATCATTAGAATACAGATTCACTTACATATAAAATATTCTGGCAAGGTTTTGTTTTTGTCCCTTTAGATTAGTTATCTCTTAACTCTCTGTCAAGTGAATATGTAATGAATTTGTACAGCCTTCTAAATTATACAAAATTCCAGCTCAACAGAGATAATCAATTCATTTTATTTTCTTGAAATTTTAACCTGTTTTCACTTTTCAAACTTGTGGCTTTCTTTCCACTGACTACATTAAAGCTCCTATTTTGTCTATTTTTGATGTTCTTAAATAAAGTTTAAAATGTAAGGCAGTAATTACAAATAAAACCCACCAAGAATAAGAAGTGAAAATGATCATTTTGATCATTAAACTATTTTCCTTGCATATTGATTGTAAAATAGTGTTCTTTGTTGTCTGGATGTAATTATTTCAATGAGTGATACATTTTCTTATAAAAGACTAAGAAACCGATTTTTTCATTAAGGAACAAGAAATGATAAATCTTTAATATTGAAAAATTAAATCAATAACTTGTTCAAACATGAAATCTATAATTTAACTTAGTAGTTTAGCATACATATTTTTTTTCCTACGGAAATATCTAGATATTTATCTCCTGACCATAGTATTAAAGACTGAAATGCCTATATGTTCTTAATTGGGAAACTTACTGAAATGAGTGGTGATTTGATTAAAATAAAAAACAATAAAACTACAACCTTGAAATTCATGTTACCATAAACATCAGATTCAAGAAGGGGAGGAAGTTTTCAGAAAGCAGTAATTTATTTATTTTTTAAAAATTACAGTGGTATTAACACTTGAATTTGATTATGAATAAAAAAGTAGATTTTTGACATTTTAAAAAGAAAATAATAAAATTTCTCCTAACATACCACATTTAAATATAAATTTTGCTTCTAGTTGACTGTAATTTGGTTTTTATCTTCTGTGCGACCATAGGGAAAATCTTTGAATTCCTTATGCTTAGGCTAAATTATCTATGATATCAATTTAAAGGTGTATAGTTTCATAATGAAACATACTTTTTAGCATTTTAGTATTTAGGAAATATAGCACAAATCAACCTAATATACATATACATTTTATAATTATTGGCATTTTAGAAAGGTAACACATACTAATATCTGTTTACACTAATGTACAAAGATGCTACAGAGGTCTACCCTCAATATGAATGAAAAGTACCATTACCTATATATCTATTCTGTTATGGAAAAAATGCCATCACCTGTCTTTTGGAGCCTCTTTCGTAGGTTGAATTAGCCTCTGTGAATTTCTATCATGTATATGTTTCGAGTTGTCTTTTTAAAATGTACATGTTTTATAAATTCTCAAAAAGTGACTTTGTTCAGACTGAAGCCAGTTTTAAAAATAAATCATAAATAGCTTTTCCTACTTTTAAGAAGTTTAACTTTAAGAGGAAATTAAATATTGAAGGTTTCTGATTTACCAGGGAGAAAGAAGTTCGGAGGAAGGAGACGAATGTAGGATAGTGAAAGATAATAAAATAGGAAGAGGAAGAGTGGAGAAAAAGCAGTTGGATTCAAGTTGTGGTTTGAAGGTATCTTAAATAAAAAATATTGTAAAGATTTTTAAGGTTATAATTTTAGAAGCTGAGTTTCTTCTGGAAGCTCCCTCATAACAATTAAAAGGCAGATCACAGGATGTTTGCAGCATTGCTCCTCTTTTTCTCAGACACCTGTCAAAAAACAATTTCATTTGTAACAAAATTTCCGAGGCATTTTCAAGATGGTAGTAGTGTAAGGATTGTGAGGGCTCACGTCCCTTACAAAAACAGAGGAAAGGCAGAAGCTGTCTCAGAAGTATATCAGGCGAGTGCTGTGCATCACACAGGAAGGAGAGGAATGGGGAGATGGAGAAGCCGAAGCAAAAACTGTGAATTTTTATTCGGGAACATCTCTCTCTACTCCAACTGCTTATTGGCTTTGTGTATTTTAGGAAGCACATTTCTCTTTGCCTCTTCCCGCCACCAGTGAAACTCCTATATTCACAAGTTTAATACAGGTAAGGGCTAATACGTAAAAGAGTTGACTTTAATCGTAGCTCCATCTGAAATATCACTAAGTCTTTAAACTGGTGGTAATTTTCCTAAAAACTGTGGACCACATTTTCACTTAATGAAGAAAAGTGGTTTACATGCTGTCAGGGGAAACAATAGCAAAAGCACACTTTTCTACATAATGAGATTATTCTGTTTCTTAAGAAACAACAATGGTAATATTTACTGGATTTACTACTCTACCTTCTAATAAGAAACATCTGTAGGCAGCAATTCAGGAAGCTAAATTCCTCTGAATTGAGTTCCCATTAGTTTGCTTACAGATGAAGATAATCAAGGTAGGCCCTGGGTAATAAAAATAACACGGGGTTTTTTGTTGTTACATCAAGATTTCCATTCTTTCTGTTCTGTTTCCACAGCTAATCTGGTTTGCTTGCTTTATTTCTTTATGCTTCATACAGTTTTACCCTACTTCATTTACCTATATATATGTTTATATTTCAACCTATTTTATTTTGAGATGAAACTTATTTGATGTCTTGTAAGAAAGATGATTTTGATAAGAACAGTGTGAGGAGAAAACCCTATGGATTTCATATTTGTACAAAAGATTTTTCATCCTTCATGTGATTCAGTTATCATATATGTCAATGTTATAGTCCCAAGTACCTTAATGAGATGTAAATTTATTGATAAAATCAGATTAATTTTATAGTAGTATTTATATAAATGTTCAATCTGTTCATGTTGAGATTATAATTGATAATAAACTCAACATTTATATTTTATCTTACAGTTACAAATGTATATTTTCACAATTATTGCCCTTAACATCTGATTCTAATCATCATATGTGAAGATTAGTCTCCATGCATCAATCTTTTCTCAGATTGCAAAGTATGTTGGAAAACTTGTTTTCACATTGTAACAATGTATTCGTGTATTGTATAAAAGAAAAATCAATAAAGTCTTGTTCTTTAACTCAAAATTGAGAATGATTCAAGGAACTTTAATTTTGTGAGTGGGAAAGCATGATATTAAAAATGTTATTTTAAAGGTAATTTATATAAAACTTTGTCACCAAGCTAATTCTTGTTTTGCAGAGCAGGTTTAATGTAGTGAACTTTTAAATTCTAATATTTAGGGCACATACTTCCAAGGTGATGATAGGTGTATTTCTATTAGAACCAAATGGAACATTATTTTTAGCTGCCTGAAATGCTGCTTGTCCCTATTCACAAAGCAACCCTTATGATCAACTTCAGAACTTTATAGTTTTCAAGAGAATAGGAATATAGGAAGGTAGACTAAAGAAAACCAAATGAATGTAATAGTGCACTTCATCTTTGCAATGAGACAGGTAATTATTATTTCTTAGGAAGCCATAATCCAGCAATTAAAATTTTAAAGACAATTTTAGAAATCTTAATTAAAATGAATTGAATGGTTCGATTATAAAGAATTGCCAAATGGGGCCGGCTCGATAGCCCAGTGGATAGGGCACCGGCATATCACATGGGAGGCCCCGGGTTCGGTTCCCGGGGACCTCTCCTAGCGGGCAGACCGCCTTGAGAATGGCAAGCTGCCATGGGCGGGCCAGAGCCGCCGTGGGCAGGGCAAGAAGCTGCCACGGACAGGGCAAAAGCCGCCACGGGCAGGGCAGGTAGCCCGCGAATGGAGCGCAGCCAGTCACCTGTGAACTGAAAGCCGGCCGTGAATGGAAGCAGAAGCCGCCCACAAGCGGGGAAAGCCGCTCCTGCGGAGTGACCAGTCTCGGCGCGTCGCCGCAGCGGGGGGGAAGGGGAAATATGTAATAAAATAAATAAATCTTTTAAAAAAAAATTGCCAAAAATACTTTTATAGACCTTCCTTTTTTATTAGAAATATATATCTTCATTTGTCTTTTGCAGAAGTTAGGATTAATTTTATCCATATTAATATAAAATTTGAAAATAATGTATATTTTATTGTTACTGTAGTATTTGCCATTTTTAACAGCTACAGTATATATTTTGAAACATTCATAAAATAGCATATTTCAGGCAATATATATTGCAGTAATAATGATATAACATATATAAAGCATTTGGTCTGCCAAAATCAAACCTGGATTAACCTGTACATATTATCAAAAACATGTAAAGACTTTTATTGCTGAAGTTCCTAATATGACCTAAATATATTCACACACTTACACGTAGTTGGATATAATTTACACAGAGTAAAATAAACAAGTGTTGTTATTAAGTATATTATTCAATTATCTTTGAGAAATGCAAATACATGTGAAATCTACACCATTATTAAGAAATAAAAAAATGTCCATCACCCCAGAAAGTTCCCTTGTGGACCTCTCAATGCATGCCCCACACACACATACCTCAGGACATAAAAACAAAACCGAAATTATGATTACTTTCAATATTTAACCAATGTTACTAATTATATAACTTTATTATAGATGTAATAATATGATATTTACTCTTTTGTTTCTCCTCTTTCTTCCAGTGCATTGTTCTGGGTTTCATTCGTGTTGATGTAGGTAGCAATATTTCATTTCTGTGTATGGATGAATACTATTCTTCCATAAGTTTATGCTACATGTTTATTGTTGATTCACCAGTTGAATGACATTTTAGTTGTTCCAGTGGTTGTTTATTATGACTAAACCTGCTCAGTACATTCATACGAAAATCTTTTGTAGAAAATATGTTTTGTAGAAAGATGTTTTATTATGTCAATTAAGTAGAATGCTCCATGCACTTGAATATAATGATGAATGTTCCGTGTGCATTTGAGAAGGATATATATTATGCAGTTCTTTACATGTCAATAATGTCAAGTTGGTTAATAACTGTTGAAATGTATTTTATCTATACTACATTTTCTCTCTGATTGTTCTATTAAGTATAGAGAGAAGGATATTGACATTTCCAACTATAATTGTGGACTTCTCTGTTTCTCTCTTTAGTTCTTTCAGATTTTCCTTTAGGTATTTGGAAACTTTTTATACAGGCAAATGATTTTAAGATTGTTATGTTCTCATGAGTAATCAGCCATTTAACAATTATAAAGTCCCCCTCTCTACCTCTTCTAACTCTTCTTATTTTGATACCTAAATTTTAAATTTAATATAGCCATGTAGTCTTTGCCATGATTACTATTGGCATATTATATATTTCTTTGTCCTATTACTTATTTTTAAAAAACTTGGTAATGTGTATTTTAAGTGTGCAAGTAAGGGAATTAATTACATTTATAAAACTTTTCATACCACAAACAAACTCTTTAGCCACTCAATAATAACTCACCATCCCCACTCCCTCAGTCCGTGGTAATTTCTAATCTACTTTCTATCTTTATGAATTTGCTTACTGTAGATAATTCAAATAAAAGGAATCACTGAATATTTTTCCTTTTGTTTCTTGCTTACTTCTCTTATAATGTTTCCAATGTTCATCCATACTTTGGCCTATATCATAATGGCAATCCTTTTGATGAACAAATAATATTCCAATGGTGTCCATATCACATTTTGTCCATCATCCCATTATATTTAATATGATTTTTAAGATTAAAGAACATCTCTCATAGGCAACTTTTTATGCTTCCTTTTATCTAATGTGACAAGGTTTTCTTTTGAATATTGATATATTTTCATTACATTTAACATAATTATTGATTTGGTTTAGTTTAGATCTACTAACTTGCTCATTCTTTTCTGTTACCCCACTCTCTCATTTCTTCCCATTAATGCTTCCATACTTTTTAATAATTGAGTATTTTTTAGTTTTAATTTTTTTTATTTAGGAAGTCTCAGAAATTGAACCCAGGAACTTGTACATGGGAAACAAGTGCTCAAACCACTGAACTACACCACTCCCCTAGTTCTAAATTTTATCTCTTCTATAGCTTTTTCTGCCAAATATAGTTTTGTTTGTGTGTCTGTGTGTTTGTGTGCACTTTATCTAGAATTTGAATATACATCTAATTTTGTCTATAAGATAGGATCACAAACTCCCATGAAATAATCTTATATCGGTTCATGTAATTGTAAGAGCTCTGCAACAATACACTTTCATTTGTTCCCCTTTCATCTTTATGCTATTGTCCTCATATATTTCCCTCTAAATATATTATTGTTATCACTAGTACAGTTATTCATTAATTTTTGTTTTAAATAATCATTTATAGGGAATTTAAAAGAATAGAAATATAATAATGTATATTGACATACTTTTATTATCTCCAGTGCAATTCATTCTTTCCATCTGATACTGGGAACATCTTTTCTTACACATCAGGTATTTTTGTGAAATTCTCTCAGCATTTTACTTATCTGAAAAGATATTTATTTTACCAACATTTTGAAGTATATTGTGATGAAAATACACTTTATGCTGCCTTTTTCTCCCTTTAAAGATAGACACAGCTGCCAGGCCAAGTTGATGCAGGGTGCTGCACAGGCCCTTGCAAAACACTTCTGAGACCTGTGGGCTGCGTAGGGCCTGAGGCCCTGACAACCAACTCTGATGGAGCCAGCGCCTTAATTATGGACTCAGTGTCACGGCCCGCCAGGGACCTGGAGACAGGGTTTGGGGTGCCCACGAGTCCCCAACCAATAGCCAGGACAGGGAAAG
>PVKH010010563.1:0-18189 GCA_004027955.1 Chaetophractus vellerosus | reverse complement strand
CACACTGATGAAGGATTCATATGTGGGAGGTTGTGGGAGGTGTGGGGGTGGGGTATATGGCTACTCCTAATATTTCTGTGTAACATTTATATAATCAATGTATCCTAAAAAAATTGATTAAAAATTTTAAAAAAAGAAATGATGCTTTATTTTCCCAAAAGCCTTTTCCCCATCAATTGAGGTGATCATATGATTTTTATTCAACCTATTAATGTGGTGTATTACACTAATTTATTATCTTATGTTGAACCACCCATGCATTCCTGGGATAAAACCCACTTGGCCATTATGTGTAATTCTTTTAATGTGCTCTTTGATTCAATTAGCACATATTTTTGGAGTATTTTTGCATCTATATTAATTTGGGAATTGAGTCTGTAATTTTCTTTTTTTCATAGTGACTTTATCTGGCTTTGGGATCATGGTGATGTTGTCTTCAAAGACTAAGTTTGGTAAGTCTCCCTCCTGTTCAATTTTTTTGATTATTTTGAGCTAGATTGTATTAAATTTTCTTTGAATCACTGGTATAATTCACCTGTGAAGCCATTTAGCCCTGGGCTTTTCCTTGTTGAGAAGTTTTTGATAACTGTTTCAATCTCTTTAATTGTGATTGATCTGTTGAAGTCTTCTATCTCTTCTAAGGTCAGTGTAGGTTTTTTCTGTGTTTCTAGAAATTTGCCCATTTGGTCTATGTTATCTGGTTTGTGGCATACCCTTGTTCACTGTATCCTCTTATGATCTATTTCATTTATGTGGTATCAGTAGTAATATACTACCTTCCAATTCTGATTTTATTTATTAGCATCTTCTCTTATTTTCTTTGACAGTCTAGCTAAATTTTGCCAATTTTGTTGATCTCAAAGAACCAAACTTTGATTTTGTTGGTTCTCTATATTTTTGGTGTTGTTATTATTCTTTTGTTATTTCCTTATGCTTGTTTTGGGATTAGCTTGCCTTTCTTTTTCTACTTCCTAAAGGTGCTTAGTTATGAGTTTGATTTTTAATATCCCTCTTCCTTTTCAAAGTAGGTGTTTAGCAATTTAAATTTTTCACACACCATTGTCTTTGCTGCATCCTAATGTTTTTATATGACACATTCTTGTTTTAATTCATCTTTATATACTTACTGATTTCTCTGTAAATTTTTCTTTGACCCACTGGTTGTTTAACAGTGTGTACTTTAACCCCATATATTTATGCATTTTCCACTTTTTTGCCTCTTCTTGATTTTAGCTTTATTCCATTATGATCAGAGAAAGTGCTGTGTATAATTTCACTCTTTTAAAATTCTTTGGACATATTTTGTGACCCAACATATACTCAATCCTTGGGAAAGATCCATGATCACTGGAGGAGAAAATTTACCCTGGAGTTTGGGATTGCACTTTTCTGTATATGTCTGTCAGGTCTAGTTCAGTTATCAAATTGTTCAAATTCTCAGTTTCCTTATTGATCTTCTGCTTAAATATTCTATTTGTTGATGTCATAAGTATATTAAATTCTCCAGCTACAATTGTAGAGACATCTATTTCTCCCTTCAGTTTTGCCAGAATTTGCCTCATGTATTTTGTGGCATCTAGTAAGTTGTATAGATATTTATGATTGTTATTTCTTCTTGGTGGATTGTCCTTTTTAATAATATGTAATATCCATCTTTGTCTCTTATAACATTTTTTACTTTTAAGTCTATATTTTCTGATATTAATATAGCTACCTGTATTGATCAGCAAAATGAGTGCTGATGCAAAGTACCAGAAATCTGTTGTATGTTAAACAGGGTATTTATTTGGGGTAGAAGTGTACAGTTACAAGACCCTAAAGTGTCCAAATAAAGGTTTCTTTCCTCACCAAACTCTGTTGCCAGTCTCTGCAAGAGCTCAGCCTCCCTTCTTCCTTTTAAAGCTCTGTGGCCCCAGCTTCTTCTGAGCTCAGCCATAGACTGGCATAGGGCACATTTTTTCTGGGCTCAGCTGCTCTTATTTCTTCACAAGTTCAGCTTTCATCTATCAGGCAAATGGCTCATCCCTCACCCAGGGCTGTAAGATCACCACTGATAAAGTTTTCTCTCTTCATCTTTGATATCTTCTGTGTATCTTCTTGAGTAAGTGTCCATCTACATAGACCACCAAGGGGGTGGGTACTCAATCCTGAGTAATGACCTACTGATGTGGTCAAATCACAAAGCCCTAATCTTGATTTAATCATGTAAACTTAAAATCCTTTGAATTTAATTCAATAAAAGTGTACCACACCTGGAGGAACAGACCAATTTACAAACATAACCAGTATCTTTTTTGGACTTAATAAATAATATCAAACTGTTATGCTTCCCCAGCTTTTTTTGTCACTGTATTGTTAAATACCTTTTTCCGGCCTTTCGTTTTCAGCCAATTTATATCCTTGAGTCTAAGTTGAGTCTCTCGTAAGCAGCATATAGACAGGTCATATTTTTATGCATTCCACAAGTCTATATCTTTGGGAAGTTTAACCTAATAACATTCAATATTATTACTATAAAGACATTATTTGCATCACATCATTTTGTCCTTTGGATTTTATATGTCATGTCTTATTTTTCCCACTCTTTTTATACTTTTAGTTACTTTTACTGAAATTCTTCATTTCTAGACTCTCTTCCAAGTGTCTCTCTCTGCCATCTTTTCCTTTTAGGTTGCAGCATTCTCTTTACTATTTCTTATTAGGGCAGTCTCTTAGTGACAAACTCTCTCAGTTTCTGTTTATCTGTCACTCCTCTAAACTTACCTTCATTTTTGAGGGACAATTTTGCTAGACCTAGAATTCTTCACTGGCAATTTTTCTCCTTCTGTATCTTGAATCTCTCATACCACTGCCTTCTCACCTCCATGGTTTCTGATGAGAAATCATCATTTAATCTTATTGGGCTACACTTTTATGTGATGTATCACTTTTCTTTTGCTGATTTCAGAATTCTCTCTTGGTCTTTGAAAGTTTTCATTCTGATTAATATGTTTATTGGGGTATATCTATTCAGATTTATTCAGATTGGAGTATCTTGTGCTTCTTGGATGGTATCTAAGGCCTTCAAAAGAGTTTCAAAATCTTCTACCATTATTTCCTCAAGTATTCTCTCTGCACCTTTTATTTTCTTTTCTACTCCTGGGACATCCATGATGCAAATATTTGAGAACCTCATGCTGTCATCAGTTCCCTGCATCCTGGCTTAATTTGTTCCATTTTTTCTCTATCTGTTTTTCTGTCTGTTCAATTTTGGAAGCCCTGTCTTTGAACACAACACATTGATCCTTTATTCTGCCACTTAAAATATGCTGTTGTATGTCTCCATTGTATTTTTATTTCATTTATTGCACTTTTCCTTCCAAAAGACTGTCATTTTTCTTTGCATGCATTCATATTCATGTGTTCA
This sequence comes from Chaetophractus vellerosus, assembly GCA_004027955.1. Classification (NCBI taxonomy): domain Eukaryota; kingdom Metazoa; phylum Chordata; class Mammalia; order Cingulata; family Chlamyphoridae; genus Chaetophractus; species Chaetophractus vellerosus. The sequence continues at coordinate 14,783 of PVKH010010563.1, read as the reverse complement.
CCCTGTGTCTTCTTAATATCCTTAATCTCTTTTGCCTTCTCATTTAACTTATTAAGGAGATTTGTTTGAACATTTGTGATTAGCTGTATCAAATCCTGTGTGTTGTCTGGAGGTTTAATTTTTTCCTTTGGCCAGGCCTTATCCTATTTCTTGGTATGGATTGTAATTTTTTGCTCCTGTCTTGGCATCTGATTTTCTTGATTTATTCTGGGCTCAGTTTCACTCTTTTGTCTAGGACTTTTAAGTTGATTGGCTTTGTGCTAAAGCTCCACTTTGACACTTATTTAAATATATTTTAGAACTTTATAATAACTCATGTTTAACCAATCAGATTTTTTCCTGCTGTATTCATCTGTTTCTTGATCTCTCTACCCTGCCACTGGTGAAGTTGGCACCATAGGTGAAGTTGGTAATCTCAACCATGTGGGCTGAAACTGTGCACACTACCTCAGAAACTAATAAAGTTCTCTCCTGCCAGGGATGGAGTTAGAACCTAGGGTGTGGTTGGTATTCTAAACTATGCAGATTGAAAGTGCCCACAGTTGCCCAGAGAGACTGATGAGGGTCCATGCAAGTTCTTCTCCTCCTGGGGGCAGCAGTGGAGCCAAAGGTATGGGCAGTAATCTATGCTGTCAGGACTGAAACTGTCTGTAGTTGACTGGAGAGACTGGTGAAGCTCAATCCACTTTCCTCCACCCTCAGGCTTGGGGTTGGAGCCTGGTTTGGGCAGTAATCTGACCTGGATATAAAGAATCTGATCCCTACCAAACAGTAAGTCACTATGGGTTTCAATCAGCCCCACTTTGCTTCTGCCAGGGTTGGAGTTACTTCTACCAGCTACTTTATGATCTGGACAAGTTCAAAATTTAGCTCTACTTAGAATTAGACTCGACCCAGCAGAATTTATTAATTAATAGCTGAAGTCAGTGCCCAACCATCTCCTCCTCCCCTGTTTTTGGGAAATGAAGTTTCTAACTACAGCCAGGGAGTGGCTCCCAAGTTGGCCACAAGTGGGGATGGGCAGAGGCCTCCACAGTGTGGAGTGTGTTACTCATAAATCTTCACCACAGATGGCTAGCCTCATCCTTCAATTCCTCCAATGATTTTACACGGTGCTCTGCTTGTCTCCTGAGATCGCCCAAAGAAGGGGTTCAGATAGAGACTCTGATTTCTAACTGCATTGTAGGAAAAGCTGACTCTTAGATAGTCCCTACTCTGCCACTAACTTATGTGTCTCTCCTGAATGCATCTTTTGAGGAATTAAGAAAATAAAATTATTTGAGAGGTAGTGGAAGTGGGTGGCATCATGAACTATGGTATCCCTTCACTCCAGAGGTCCCTGTCCTTGGGAGCTCCACTTCCCAAACCTAAGCTCAGTCAGAAGGTCTTTTCAGGACCCTCCCTCCCTAGCACAGGGCTTACTCTTCTCTTATTTCTCCTACCCACCTCTTCCAAAACACCTAACAACCTGTAACAGCATAGTCTCACTTCAGGTTCATACTGTTAAATCCTTCTTTACCTAAATTGATCTTCTGCTGCAATTAGTTGTGCACTCTTTCTCCATTCTTCCCCTCACTCCCTCTCTGATATTCCCCTGTGCTTCTCTTCAGTGACCCAGCCCTGCTTCCTGTTCCCTTCATGGTCCCTTGCCTGGCCCTTAACACCCCCTGATAGGGTCTTCATTTCTAGCCTATTTCTTGCTTTATTTTCATGCTGCCCCTACCCCCTACCACCAAAAAACTAATGCTTCATCCTGAACTCTCCAATTTTTCTTATTCAGAAATCTATGGATTCCCTTAGGCTATTATCATCTTGAGTCCACAAACCTTTTTGTGTCATGGTTATCTGAGGTTTGTGGAATCAAAGCTTAAAAACATGGACGTCTATTTTCTACCTTCTAAATATTTAATCTTCCAAATTATGGATTTTCTAAATTTCTAAATTTTCTACCTTCTAATTTCTAATTTCTAAATGTGGAGATCAGAAATAGAGCCTCATGTCCATGGTCAATTGATCTTTTAAAAGCTTAAGTCCAGTAAATTGGGAAGAATAGTCTCTTCAACAAATGGTTCTGGGAGAACTGGATTTTAATAGGCCAAGGGAGGAAGCAGAACACCTGTCACATCACATTCAAAAATTAACTCACAATGCTTTAAAGACTTAAATATATGAAGCAGGACTACAAAATGACCAGAAAAACATGTAATGAAGTTCTGATAAATGGGATAAATTAGATGAACCTTGAAAACCTCATGTTGAGTAAAATAAGCCATATACAGAAGGACAAATACTGTGTGCTATAAGTAGAATAAGCAAATGCCAAGAGTCAGGATCTAGAATATGGGTTACCAGAGTCTGAGGTGAGGGTAGGGAATTAGGAGTTAATGCTTAAATTGTAGAGTTCTAGTAAGGTTGATGGTAAAATCTTGGTAATGGATGGAGATAATGGTAGTACAACGTTGTGAATGTAATTAACAGCACTCAAATATATATATGAGTATGATTAATAGGAAGAATTTTAGGTTGTTTATATGTTAAAAGAATATTTAGGGGATGGATGTGGCTCAAATGGTTGGGTGTCCATCTCCCATATGGAGGGACCTGAGTTCAATCCCTGAGACTGCATGGTAAAAAAAGAGAACATTTTTTTAAAAAAGGAATCTACCATTAAAACTATTGTAAATAATGGAGTATAGTATCCTAATTTTATCATATCACTGTCTTCTCACATCCATGGTTTCTGATGAGAAACCAACACAAAGTCTTACTGGGCATCACATATATGTGTTGGTTTGCTTCTCCCTTGTTGCTTTCAGAATATTCTCTTTACCTCTGGCAATTAGCATTCTGAGTAGTATGTGTCTTGGTGTACATCTGTTTGCATTTACTCTGATTGGAGTAGGCTGTGCTTCCTGGACATGTAAACTCATTTCTTACATAAGAGATCGGAAATTTTCAACCATTATTTCCTCAAATACTCTTTCTGCCCCTTTTCCCTTCTCCTTCTAAGACTCCCATGACATGTATGTTGTTGTGTTTCATGATGACATTCTATTTTTCCCCATTCTTTCCTCTTTAAAATTCAGCTGTTCTTAGAGAGAGTTTTGTTCTCCACCTTTCAGGCCAGAGTCTGTCCTCAATTATCTGGTGGTCCTGATCACCCTTTAACATCCCTGAGCTTGGGGACATGCAGCTGAGTTGGGCTTTGTGTGCCTGGGTGGAGTGTGCCTCTCTCACATCTCCTGGGGTTTCACTGGCTGAGGACCCATGTGTATCTGAAGTCTTTGCCTTGGGCAGTTTCATATATTCACAAAAGTATACTCCAGACTCCTACCTGTGTGTACTGAACCTGGCCACTAGCATTTTTGGAACTAAGAGGAGCAGCAGGAGGTGGGCTTAGTCTACAGGTTTTCTTTGGGACCCCACTTTCAGTAAGCTTCTCATCCCCACCTCACCTATCCCTGTGTCTACAAGTTCACAGCCTCTATCTTGTCTTGCCCATATAGTGTAAAGCTGGGGTGGAGAAGGGGACAGATACCTACCTGCCTGTGCAGAGTGGAAGGAAATCCATTTGTCTAACTTTTCTCTTCTAGGGGTTACTTACTATTTTTTACTTACAGTTTCTACCTAGTAAAAGAACAATCTCATTCCCTATTTGTCTGGGCACTGACAGTCCACTGGCCTAAGCAGCAATTGGCTCAGCCTGCTGTCTCTCTGACCACCCAAGACTGCCAATTGCCAAATCCTGCATTACTGGAGACTAGTTCCAACTTGTAATTGGTGGCTCCCTCTTTCCAATGGCCAAGGCACCTGGTGCCACCTTTGGAGACTGGCCTGGACTGTTCAAGCTCTGTTCCCACCTCAGGCTATCAGGGTGTGTCCTTTGACCATCTGTTTGTGATTGAGTCTTGGCTGGGGGTCTGCACTGGTTGGGGTTCAGGGCTGGCACATACAGCAGAGGGGTTCCAGTGAGAGACTGGGCATCTACATATGGTTAGATGATCCTGAAGAACTGTGGGAGAGCTGCAACCTCAGTGTAAGGTTAGGAAAATATGGGCATCCATGGTGGGGTATCCAGTCTTGGGGCATCACCATAAGTGTGGTGAAGGTGGTCATGGCCAGAGTGTGTCTGTAAAGTGGGCACTCATATTGGCAAGTAGGGCTGGATTTTGACCAGCATTTTAAAGCTAGAGGAAACTGGGTGGTGCAAAACTCCATGATTTTCTATTTCCCAACCTAACCTTTGCACTGCCAATTTAAACTCTACTATGACACACCTTTATTTACCTGCTGGGAAACTAAACAGCCTAGGCATCCCACTGGCCAGCAATGTGCCATCCTCATTTTTGGGATCAAGTCTTCTGCCTAATAACAAGCTATTTGCAGTTCCCATTGGCTGGAGCTAAACATACTAATAATATCCCTTATTACATTGAAGGTTTAACTATTGGCAGGCATTTAGTTCAGTTGAGGTTTACATAAGGAATAATCACTTTTTTAACTTTTCATTTTGAAATAATTTTAAACAGAATTTGCTTTGATTATGCATTAGCTTTTATGGATATGGATATGGATAAACATACATATCTAGTTATATAATTGTATGATTAGTATATTGCACGATCAAAAAAGGGGTGGTTAACTCCACCCCTGGGAGGGAATTTTACTATGTAAATTAAGCAAGTTGAAGTGAGGACAGCCAGGGGCTTCTTTTGCACAGGTCTGGCCAACCAATTGAAACTGTTTTTCATATTTCATTGTTTCAACAGAATGTTCTTGACCACAAAAAAATGGAATTTGGAATCAAAGGTGGTTTGCATGTCATTACTTCTAAATTACATATAATTATTTCATTTGTATCCTAGAAACAGGGAACAAACAAGTTATTTTCAGGTATTCTGTCACCCTACATCCATCATTTGTATTTTTTTCATATGTATTTTCTCAAGTGTCTCTTATATGAAAGGGACAGCTAGGCAAATCAGTTTTGAAGGTTTTTAATTGAATTGATTCATCAAGAACAACAGAAAAGTATGACACAAACACCACCATAAATATATTTGACTCTGTCTTGGTGTTTTATGGGTTTTATAATGCATGATGGATTCTTTCCCATGTGAAGACTCTTCCAAAGGATTCATCCACACATGTTTACATGCCCAGAAAATACCCAGAAGAGTTAAAAAGAACCACTTGAATGACCTTTAATTTCTTGTTTGGAATATATGCATGCATGTATGAATGTGTATATTTAAAGAAAATACTGTGACAATTCCTTTTATAGTGTATAAAAATTTAATAATAGCAAACTGACTTTTTTAAATTAGCGAAAAGACTGAAATATCTCTCTCATGACACTGAATGCCCTGGTCTCCAGGACACATGTCTACTTTAGGCAGCTGACTCAATAAGGCTGGCTAAGGGCCAGTAGGACTAATGGGGATCAAATTCACTATAGGCCATATTTACTCATTCAGACATTCACACTAACAGATGTATATCTATACCTTGTGGGTTCATATATGAAAAGTATACATTTTATATATTTTATATACATATACTTAAAGCTACAGAATAGGAATTATTTATCACTCTCTGATCATTGTCAACTCCTAAGGACTTCAGTGTTGCCAAAATCCTTTATGTATTTAAATCAGGCCCCAGTACCATGCATGGTATTTCTCCTTTTAAGTTATCAGCTAAGAAGGTCTCTGCAACCCCTAAAACAATAAAAGTATCTGCCACATCTCTTAGGCATACGCTTAAAGTAAAGGGAACACATTGTTGTTTCAGAATCTACAACTCTACTGGTCAGGAATAGCTCAATATCACTAGATCTACATTGTATATTGCCTCCAAACTGGCTCTGTTTCATAGTGCTGGAGGGCACTAGGCACTGGTACCAGGCTAGTGAAACACTAGAGCCTACATTTCTGTTCTCTCAAAAAACAACAGTGTTCAGTATGCTGTATGAAAAATGTACCAAGTGAAGCAATAATTGCCAAAGTAATGTTAATAAAACCTAAATAAATATAAGTGGTATTATATCCTGCACCCATGGAGGGACAACATGTATGATATTGCAAACCTAGAGCTCACCCATTGGCAGCTCATTCTTAGGGCCTATGGAAAAAACTTCAACTGTCATTTTGCTTACTGAAAAAGATCTCCCTCTCTGGGTACCTAGTAAACATTTAGGTTTACATCCTTAAGCTTTATCTTCTTGCTTCACATGCGCTCATCCAAATACTTCCTTGCCTAGGCTGCCTCCATGGCAGCTGCACACAACCAAAGGGACTGTTGGGTATACAGATATGTGTCAGCCTCTAGTAGCTCCAGTTTGCCTTGGAATATCTTTCCCTTATCCTTGACTAATTGGAGTAATTGGTTAATGACTATAAATCATAGCCACCCTTCTAGATGGCAACTCCCAAAACTCACAAATGCCTATACTTACTCTGCTTCTGTTAAATATGTCTCTTCTATTGACAGAAAACATGCCAATAAAACCCTTGTATCAGTTTTTGATAGCCTCACCTGTTTGGTAGCGGAACATGTTGTCCTAGATGCTCAATCAGCATTTTGTCTCAAGAAACAATGGGAGGCTTAACAAATCTCCCTTAAATCTCCCTGTCCTGATGCAAACATCATGCCCTGGGGAGGACTGGCAGATAAACTTAAACCATGTGCCATCTTGCAAGGAACATATGTACCTCTTCCTGCCAAACTGTTAGGTACATGTCAGACCAAAGAAAGTATTGTACAAGTCTACCTTGGGTGAGTAATGAACATACATTTAGGGGACTTACCTGGGGTACTCATCATTGGTAATGGGAAGATAAGATGGTTCCAAGTCTAGCCCTGGCCTAGTCCTCATCCTGGGTGTTAGGAGGAGACATGGTACAGCCCAGGCTTGACACATGCACTCAACACCATAGGAGGATTTTTTAAATGGAGCATGTCAATGTGCAGATGTGGAAAGGGAGGTGTTTTCTAAGGAATGAAGTGAATGTCTCATAAAACCAAAGGACAGGAAAAATATCCTAAAGAAACAGATGTTTTCTGCAAGGAAGGAAGGGCTGATTGATATTGGGGTGATTATAGGAGGTGATTAGACAGCTTGGGGAAGACAGATGCCATGGCAGGCCTATGAAAAAACAGCTTAGCATCATAGTGCAAGATCCACTGATCTGTCACCAGTAACAGGTACTCACAGTTTTAAATATTTAGGGATGCTGCTATTTGGAGTGAGGGAAAGAATTAGAAGGGTTATGGGAAAAAATACAAAGTCAGATATCCTACAACTATCCAGAAATCACCCCCCCACACCCATGGGGGTGATTAAACAGTCCAGGCTAGTGTGACACATGGGCAGTGAGGATTCATTTAAGCATGCACATCCACACTGATGTGCTTGTGGAAACAACTCAGCCCACAGGTACTGGCAAATTTAGGGCTCTGAGAACCACAGTGTGGGTTTGCGTGATGCAGACTTGCATGTTCATATGTCAGATGAGACAAATTACTAGACAAATTACTGACCATGGTAATTAATCCAAGTCCAGTTAGGCCAATACTCCTTGAGTTCCAGATGATGGCAAATTGGTGCCATCACTGATAAAATTGGGATCTTGGGTGAGTATATTTGTCAAGAAGGTGAACCTCCTGGAGAGGGGGAAGTTGTGTCCACTCCACTTGAAACTGGGTGGGCTCTGTGCCTTCTGTGAACAATAGAAGAGATAGCAAGATTCACAAACCTGGTTTTTAATACAGAAGGTGAGAAACTGGCATCATCTACATCATGTCTCTAGGGTCACTGTGTTTGGGATTCCTGAGCCACATATAAGGAGTCTGATCATCCTGAGACCACCATTGCTGTAGTGGATATTAGCATGTGTCTGGTTGACAGGACCAGTTGAGGCCAGCCTTCCAGTCATCCTCCCAAGGCAGCAGAAAGGTGAGTGAAAAAAACAGTGCTTATGAAACCTAAGTAGATACCACCTGAATTCCATCAAGTGACCCTGGGTCAGACCATGAGGAGAAGGAGAATCATCCAGGATAGCCTTCATATTCCTATGATTTCTTGGTAAGATGGGTTATTATACACAATGTTATACTATAGAAAAATGAGTATAAATGATAATGATCTATTATTTTGTCAATTATATGTTTGCTCTATCAAAACTTCACTAATAATATCCAGATCCTATATCAGGGCAGATAGCCCCAGAGTTTGGTGCCTTACCAGTGGGCCCCAATTTGGAATCCTTGCTCCTGAGAATCACAGAGTCTGACCGAAATATGTCTTCACTGCACATGGTTCATCTGTCTCTTCTATTCAAACCAATATTTGATGCCAGAGTTTTAGGTGTACTTCCAGAGACCGGAGACTACAGGCTGTCCATGTGCCATGTGGATCCAGAGGCTCTGTGGACATGCAACTCCTACTCTACAACTCAATGGACTCACCCAGGACACATAGTGGAGAGATGATGATGGATGACGGCTATCCTCGTGAATGGAGAGAGCTTGCAGCTGCAGTCAGGATAATCTCTTCCATCATATCCACAGGATATAAGCCCCTTCTCACTTGGTGGTGGAGGGGATATCACCAGTCTAAAGTCCTCAGGATTGGGGGAAGAGCTATGGAATAGAGTGGACTTGTTGGTGTCCTGTTATAGACTTGTGATTCATTCAATGGAAGAAATTACAAAATTATATGGATTATAATTATATTATATTATATTATAATTATTATATGGATGCTTTGGGGACAGGGAGAGGGAAGAGCAGTTGTAATACAGGGGCTTTTATGGGACTTGGTAATTGTCCTGGGTGATGTTGCAATGGAGGATATAGGCTATTTTATATCATCATGTATCATGCAGAACTGTGTTGGAGAGAGTGTGGTTTACTGTCTGAACTGTGGCCCATGCTTGGTGGCAAAGCCCCAAAATGTGTATATCTATTACAGGTGTTGTGCCACACTGATGAAGGATGTATATGTAGGAGGTTGTGTGAGGTGGGGAAGTGGGGCATATGGGTACTCCTAAAGTTTCTGTGTAACATTTGTGTATTTGATGTATCCTAAAAAATTTGATTAAAATTGAAAAAAAAAGAATCACTATAAAAAATCTTCACTAATATAAATCTCATTAACAGATATGAAAGAAAGCAGGGTGAATTTCCTAATAGATCAGTGTACTAGTAGGCTGACCTGTTTTTCCAGAAGACTACAATGGAATGTCTCTTCCCCAAGCTGCCTAATCACCTCTTATAATCACTTCCAATATGAATAAGTTTCCTGAATATACACACAATGAATATGTATATCTTTCATATATGGTTTATATATGAAATTTACTTAGAACATATCAATAAGTGTACTGAGAAAATGTTGGCCAATGATTATCACATAGAATTGGGAAATCGATGTCATGTTCATTGAGATTTTAAATGCCTCCATTCCCAGTTTGACACCATGACAATTCACACCAAAATCCTTGGACATTCACTAAGAAAACCTCAGAATTTATCTGCACATGCCATGTCTCTTCTAGTTGTCTCAGCCTTCACAGTCATTCATCAACACACAGAATTTTCTGTAGTGCCTTCTTGTCTCCACAACCAGCAATACTGAGGACATGTAAAGAATGTGAATGGATTAAACTCCCCAATCAAAAGATACAGGCTGATTGAATGGATAAAAATACATGAGCCATCCATATCCTGATTACAAGAAACTCACCTTAGACCCAGGAATACAAACCAGCTTAAAATGAAAGGTTGATAAAATATACTCCACATGAATAGTACCCAGAAAAGATCAGGGTTAGCTATACTAATATCAGAAAAAAACAGACTTTAAATGCAAAAATTATAAGAGGTACAGAAGGCCATTATATATTAATAAAAGGGACAATCCACCGGGAATATATAACAGTCATAAATATCTATGCACCTAACAAGGGTGCCACAAAATACATAAGGCAAACTGGCAAAATTACAGGGAGAAATAGACATTTGTAAAATAATTGTTGGAGACTTCAACACCCCACTCACATCATTAGATAGAACTAGACAGAAGTTCAACAAGAAAGAGAGAACTTGAACAATATGATAAATAATTTAGACCTAAGAGACATATAAAGAACACTGCCTCCAAACTCAATGGGTGATGCATTCTTCTCAAGTGCCCATGGATCTGCCTCCAGTATAGACTACATGTTAGGTCACAAAGCAGCTCTCAATAAATATAAAAAGACTGAAATTATACAAAGCACCACCTCAGATCATAATGGAATGAAAGTGGAAATCAATAATAGACAGGAAAAAAGTAAATTTGCAAATTTGTGGAGGCTGAACAACACACTCCTAAATTATCAGCGGGCCAAAGAAGAAATTGCAAGTGAAAGCAGTAAGTATAGTGATACAAATGAAACAAGAACACAACATATCAAAACATATGGGATACAGTGAAAGTAGTCTTGAGAGAGAAATTTGTAGCCCTAAATGTTCACGTTGAAAAAGAAGAAAGCACTAAACTTAAAGATTTAATTGAACAACTAGAAAAAGAACAGCAAACCAATCCCAAAGGAAGGAGGACAGAAATAATAAAGATTAGAGCAGAAATAAATGAAAAGGAGAACAAAAATAATAGAGAAAATCAACAAAAGCAAAAGCTGGTTCTTTGAGAAGATCAATAAAGTTGACAAATCCCTAGCTAGACTAACAAATAAAAAAGAGAAGATGCAAATAAATACAATCATAAAAGAAAGGGGGCGGGGAGTTACAAATGATCCCACAGAAGTAAAAAATATATAATGAGAAACTGTATGCCAACAATCTAGACAACCAAGATGGAATGGACAAATTTGTAAATTGCACAACCAACCAACACTGACATTACAAGAAATACAAGAACTTAACAAACCAATCATATTTTAGGAGATTGAATCCATCATCAAAAATCTCCCAGAAAAGAATAGCCCAGGATGAGATAGCTTCATAGGTGAATTCTACCAAGCAATTTTGAAAAGAATTAACACCAATCCTGGTTAAGCTCTTCAAAAAAATTCAAGAGGAGGGAAAATTACTCAACACATTTTATGAAGCCAACATCACCCTAATACCAAAGCCAGATAAAGATATTACAAGAAAAGAAAATTACAGGCCAATCACTCTAATGAACATAGATGCAAAAATTCTCAACAAAATGCTTGCAAATCTAATCCAAGAGCATATGAAAAGATGTACACATCATGACCAAGTGGGATTTATTCCTGGTATGCAAGGTTGGTTCAACATAAGAAAATAAATGTAATACACCACATTAACAAACTGAAGGAAAAAAAACACATGATCATCTCAATTGATGCAGAAAAGGCATTCAACAAAATCCACCATCCTTTTTTGATAAAAATACTTCAAAAGACAGGAATAGAAGGAAAATTCATCAATATGATAAAAGGCATACATGAAAAACCCATAGTCAACATCATACTCGATGGGAAAACATTGAAAACTCTAAGATCAGGAACAAGACATGGATGCCCACTGTCACCATTGTTATTCAATATTGTACTAGAAATTCTAGCTAAGGCAATTAGAGAAGAAAAAAATTAAAGGCATCCAAGTAGGAAAAGAGGAAGAAAACTCTCACTGTTTGTGGAAGACATGACCCTGTACTTAGAAAATCCTGAAGTATCCACCACAAAGCTACTTGAGGGAATAAATGAGTTCAGAAAAGTGTCAGGATAAAAGTTCTATATGCAAAAATAAGCAATGCTTTTGCACACTAGTATTGAACAATCCACAGAGAAAATCAGGGGAAAAATTCCATTTTCAATAATAACAAAAAGACTCAAATATCTAGGAATTAATTTAACCAAAGAAGTACAGGACCTATATACAGAAAACTACAAAATAATACTAAAAGATATTTAAAAACACCTTTACAAATGGAAACACATTATTGGAAGTATAAATATCATGAGCATGTCAAGCTTACCTAAACTGATTTATAGATTCAATGCAATGCCAATCAAAATCCTAAGAGCTTACTTTATAGAATTAAAGAAGGCAAGTACCAGATTCATTTGGAAGGGTAAGTGCACCAAAATAGCCAAAAGCATTCTAAAAAAGAAGAATGTGACAGGAATTTCACTACCTGATCTTGAAACATACACAAAGCTACAATGGTCAAAACAGCATGGTACTGGCGTAAAGACACACACACTGATCAGTGGTTGAATTGAGAACCCAGAAATAAACCCTCACCTATACTGTCAGCTGGTTTTTGACAAACCTACCAAGTTAATGGGAGCAAACATTCTCTTCGACAGATAGTTTTGGGAAAACTGGATATCTATAACCAAAAAATAAAAGAGGATCCCTATCTTAACCCCTATACAAGAATCAACACAAAATAGATCAAAAGTCCAAATATAAAACCCAGAACCATAAAACTACCAGAAGAAAATTTAGGGAGACATCTTCAAGAACTTGTAGTAGGTGGTGGTTTCTTGAAACTTAACCCAAAGCATGTGCATCAAAAGAAAAAATAAATAAATGGGACCTTCTCAAAATTACACAGTTTTGCACCTCACAGGAATGTCAAAAGTATGAAAATGCAGGCAACTCAATGGGAAAAAATATTGGGAAATCACATACCTGATAAGGGTTTAATATCCAGGATATATAAAGAGATGTTACAACTCAACAGTAAGAAGACAAATGACCCAATTAAAAAATAGGCAAAAGACTTAAATAGACATTTTTCCAAAGAAAAAATACAAATGGCAAAAAAGACATGAAGAAATTCTCTACATTACTAATGATTAGGGAAAAGCAAATTAAAACTACAATGAGATATCATTTCACACCTATCAGAATGGCCACTATAAGAAAGACAGTGAAGTGCAAGTGTTGGACTGGATGTGGAGAGATAGGAACACTTATTCACTGTTGGTGGAAATGCAAAATGGTACAGCCACTGTGGAGGACTGTTTGGCAGTTCCTAAAGAATTTGAACATAGACTTGCTACATGATCTGGCAATAACACTACTGGGTATATACCCAGAAGAACCTAGAGCAGTGACTCTAATGGACACTTGCACACCAATATTCATAGCAACATTATTCATGTTGCCAAAATTAGGAAACAACCTAGGTGTCCTTCAACAGAGGAATGGATAAACAAACTGTGGTCTATTTATAGGATGGAATATTATCCAGCTATAAGAAGAAATGAAGTTGTAAAGCAAATGACAATATCTATGAACCTGGATGACATTATGATGAGCAAAGCAAGCCAGATACAAAAGAACAAATACTGTATGATTGCATTACTATGAACCAAATATATTGTGTAACATATTGTTAGATTTAAAATATTTTATATGTATCCAGTACATTTAATTGAGAAATGTATGTATTTATACATCTATGTTTACTTTTTAATTTTTTATATTTTCAATTATTAAATGTACAACATAAAGTTTAAAAAATAAGGGCAGGGAGAAGGAAAGGCAGCTGTAATACAGAAACATTTTTTGGACTTGGGAATTGTCTTGGGTGATGTTGCAATGGAGGTTATAGGCCATTTTATATCATCATGTATCATGAACTGTGTGGGAGAGAGGGTGGTTTACAGTCTGAACTGTGGTCCATGGATGGTGGCAAAGCCCCAAAATGTGTATATCTATTACAGGTGTTGTGTCACACTGATGAAGGATGTATATGTGGGAGGTTGTGGAAGATGTGGGAGGTGGGGCATATGGGTACTCCTAAAATTTCTGTGTAACATTTATGTAAATTGTTGTATCATTAAAAAATAAAAAAGTAAAAGAAAGAAAGTAAGTAAGTAAGAAAAAAGCAGCTTACAGTTACCAGGCTATAAAGTGTAAGTTATTTCCCCCATCACAGTCTATTGACATGTGTTGGGGCAAGATGGCTGCTGTTCTCTGTGAAGAGCCAGGCTTACTGGGCTCCTCTCCTCCAAGGGCTTGTGTCTCTCTGGGTTCAAATGCTCTGCTGTCTCCACAAGGCCAGCTGTAGCCTAACAGGTAACCAGCTGTCTCTCTCTGTCTCTCTCCCCAGGGCTCGATTGTCTCTGGGCTCAGCTGCTCTGCTCCTCTGTGTGCTTACTTCCCTGGGTACAGCTAAAAACTCCAGCATCAAAACTCCAACAACTCTTCTGCTCTGCTGTGTAGCTTTATCTGTGAGCCTTTACCCACCAAGGGGGCAGGGACTCAATGTCCTACTGACATGGCCCAATCAAAGCCTTAATTATTATTTAATCAAGTAAAAGTGAAACTTCTGAATCCAATACAATCTAATGTGCAAACAGGCCAGTTTACAAATATAATCCAATATCTATTTTTGGAATTCATAAATAATACCAAACTATTACAATGAGAAGCAAAGATGTGGATCATGAGTTTTGACTTGGAGGGATATGAGGCCCTGACAAAGGTCTTCCTCTGATACTGCATAGGGCCTACCTGCCACTCCTTTTTTGAACGTATTTCTACAGCCAAACTCTGACCCCAAACTCTTTTTTTTAATTGATTTTTATTTATTTTTATATATCTATATACATTTTTAGGATACATTGATTACACAAATGTTACACAGAGATTCCAGGAGTACCCATATGCCACCCCCCACCCCTCCCACAACCCCCCACATGCACACCCCTAAGTGTGGCATAACACCTCTGATAGTTACACACATTTTGGTGCTTTGCCATCAGACATAGATCACAGTTCAGGCCATAGAC
>PVKH010010562.1:0-18181 GCA_004027955.1 Chaetophractus vellerosus | reverse complement strand
AAAACTAAACATGCATAAATAATTACTTTAAATTTAAAACAGTGACATGGTTAATTCATACATTAAAGAGGAATTCTAATTTTACTTACAACTTTTCAGAAGCACACTTATATAAACCACAAACGATAAGTGATTAGTGATTGAACACGGGTAGAAGGAATCCATTATCAGAAATGTAAGCCTAAATACTCTCTTCCCTAAGTTTATAGGCCACTCAGTGGCCACACTGAGAATTAGGGAACATAGAGATGCCAGGAAGGAAACACCCCTATTCCAAGTCCAGGCATCCTTTTTCCAAGAAATATCCAAGGATAGTTCAGCAGTTCAACTCAACCCAGTAGGTCACCAGGTTCTATCGATTTCCCTCTGAAATGTGTCCTCATTTGCAGGTGACAAGCTTCTGTTTGTCCCTTGTAGCCCAATTATTGCAAAAGCCTAACTGATCCCTAAAGCTCATTCTCCTTGAGTTCCTCTTCCTCTCTGCCCACAGAACACTCCAAACCTCAAGGCTGAGCTTCTCTGTCCTTCTGCCTACTAAAAATCACAAATTCCCTAGCACACAAGCCCTTGGTAATCCAGGTCCTGTCTTCCTCTCCCTAGCTTGCACTCTACTTTCCAACGTTATGGAACCACATGAATTTAGATCATCGACATGCCATGTTGTTATATTCTGTCTCCCTAGTGGGGACTGAATTATATGTACCCAAGGAACACATGTTCTTCGTCTTAGTCCATTCCTTCAGATGTGAACCCACTGTAAATAGGTAAAATCTCTTGAAGATGTCACTTTGGCTAAGGTGTGGTCCAATTAAACCAGGCTGGGCTTTAATCCAGATTACTGGAGTCCTTTATAAGCAGAATGAAACTTAGACATAGAGAGAAAGTCTTGAGGAAGCTGGAAGTAAAACACAGAAAAGTAAGGAGAAGGCACCACCACATGCATTGCCATGTAATGGAAAAGTCAAGGAACCCCAAGATTTCTGACCTTGGGAGGAAGAAAGCCTTCAAGCCTCTGAAACCTGAGCCAATAAATACCTATTGTTAAGACAACCTATTGTGTGGTATTTGCTTTAGCAGCTAGGAAACTAAGACACTCCCCTTCAGATAGATTATACTTGCCCTTCCCTCAGTCTCTGATATTCTTCTCCCAGCATTTCACAGGCTCACACTCTTACCCATTCAGGTTCTTACTGAATTATCACCATCTCACTAAGGCATTCCCCAGCCATCCTACTTAAAATAGTAAACCACTCCCACAGTCCTTTCCTCCCTTCCCTACGTTTCTCCAATGCATTTACTATCATCTAACAGACCACTTATTTATTTCTCTTTTTTGTTTGTTTGTTTCTCACACTGCTAGAACTTAAATCCAATGAAGGCAAAGATTTTGCCCATTTTATTCTGTTGCAAATTCTCAGAACTAGTGTCCCCAGAGCCTACCTGGTACATGGTAGACACTCAAATAACATTTGTTGAGTGACTGAATCCATGCTGTTCCCTCTGAATGAAAAATTATTAATTAGGCCTAAAATAGGCAGCAAACTCATCTCAAGACCCTACCTGTCTCAGGACTGATCTCCATGATGCTCCCACAGCATCTTATCCAGTAAACCATACCATTTACAGTCCATACTCAGACACTTCTATGAGTGCCAGGGGACACCAGTAATATTTATTCTGGTACAACAGGCATAACTGAGGCTGTCCAGGGCAAACCAGGATATGTGGTTCGCCTACACAGGCTTGCCCTTGTTCACAGCAGTTATCTCCCTTCTGGAATTATATATACATTGGTCTGTCTTCCCCACGAGGCTACAAATCCTTAAGGACAAATTCATCTTTGCATCCCCAGCTCCTCATACATACTGTGGGTACTTAATCATGTTTAGAGAACAAATGAACCATCACCTCCACTTAGGGCTAGACAGATAAACTGGCACAGGGAGGAAAACACACACTGGATGGTGGAGACTGGCAACAAGTCCTCTTGCCGGGACTGGTGCATGGGGCCTGTTACCATTTCAAGTGGGTTTCGGCCCTTCTGACAGCCCTGAACCCAAGCCCCAAACCCTGGTTCCCACAGAGCTGTGCATGGCTGAACTATTTCTATTAAGCCTGACTTTGCTGATGGCTCCAGACTGGATCAGGATCAGTTTCTGCCAACCCCGTTCAAACTCCCACATCTTCTTTCACTCTACCTACACCAAGAACCACTGCCTCAGAAGTCCCAGCAACAGACCATGGCAATGATTCTTATTTAAACCACAAACTGGGTGTGGCCAGTAACCTCCACCCTCCCTAAATATACCCTCTCTAGATATGGCTTCTTCAAGAGAGTTCCAACTGACTCATGTAGTTCTTTTTGTCAGTGGATGAAGTATTAGACTAATCCTTTCCTGAGCAGAGGCCTCAAGTGCCACTCCTTTGGATGAAATGGATGTTTTCCAGAACTTTCTTAAATTTCCCAGTACCTATCAAAGAGACCAGTATCATTCTGGCAGGAAGCAACCTATTTTGCTAAGAACCAAACTTTTCCCTTGGGATTATTTCATTGAAATTATCATATATGTTAGTGTGAATGTATACTTGGCTTTACAAATGTCTTTTTCAAAATCTATTTTCTTTCAGGTTTGATATATGCATTTTGTGAGAAGTGATATAACTTCTAAATAGGGATCTAGATATTAGGATTCTGAGGCTTTCCAGATATATCAGAAGCACTTGTCATTAATAACTGTATTCTTACATCATAACCATTTTCAGATAAAAACATTAGGATGACATAGACCCAAACTTTCATTTAAAAAGATTGACCATCCAAAAGAGAAATTACCTGAGGAATCTTTCTGCCAAAAGTGTAGCATTTGGGTGCATGCAAGTTGTGCATTCTGAAAGAAATTGTTTTGAAAATAGCTTCAATAAAGCAATATACTGAGACCAAAAGCGTGAGAGTCATGGGCAGTAAGTTCAATTTTGGAGCACTTGCAAAAGCTGATTATGTGTAGATCCCAGGCATGCACCCTGCCATGGTCCCAGCCCTCAAAAACCCTAAAATTTAGCAGCTGTCCTTTACCACGGCATCGCCACTGTATTACTAATATGAATCTGGTCTCTCTAAGTCAAGAAGCTTTCTATAGCCATGGTTTTCCAGAATCAGACAAATATCCACCAAGACTGTAAACTAACACAGTGACTATATTCTGCTTATCTTGACAGTCATAAGGAAAAGGAAAAGAGCAATTTTAGCTATTTTCAACAATAAGTATCGTGACATATGAGATGTTAATTTAAGATATTTAAACTAGAGAGAAAGAGTTCTGATTCTCTCCTGCACAGGTTACTATGTAAGCTAGAGACTTAAGAAAAACAAACTCTTTCAGACCACAACCTAACACTTAATGCCTTAAAATACCTTAGAGAATGTGGCTCAGGGGCATTTTTTAGGAATACAAGTTAAAATTCATTTTTTTTTTCTTTTAAAAAAGCTTCCCTTCCTTCATTTCCCTCTCCCCTCCCACCCCCTTAACTGACAGTTCAAACAATTCTTAGTCTCTGAATACTTAAGTTTGAGTATTGTCTGGTCTCCATGCAGACAGGACAATTTTATCTCTTTTGTTCATTGCGGTATCCCCAGTGCCTGAAACAGCATCTTGGCCCATGCTAAGTACTCAATAAATATTTGCTCAGTAAATGAATAACTTTTCTAAAGCAGTAAGTAGAAAGAATGCTAGATGAAGAAACACAAAACCATTTTAGGCCAGTGTTTTTTTGTGAAGTACTGGATCAATTTGGAGATTCAAATATTCCAAAAGTGAAATGAGAGAAATAATACCAAAGCTTCAGCAAAATCCCAACAACACACACACACACACACCTTGAGAAAGTATTTTCTCACCCAGTTATCTAAAAAACCTCTACAAGAATTCAGGATCTCATTGTCATCATAAAAAGTTCTCAAACTTTTATCTGGCTCAATTTGAATGGATTAAAATGTTAACAGTAATAACAAGGATTAAAAACACGCAAGCAGTCTAGCAACTTCACACAATGGACAATAGCATGTGATCCTGCAAAATCAGTTTGGCATAAAATTAGAGGTCAAAGGTTCCATAGAGACAGGATCCCTGGCTGGACAACGGAATTCACACTATCTGAATCCTCCCTGCAAACTACTTTCCCACTTGAAGGTGAGCAACCAGAAACGTTTAAAGCCTTAAGCTTTTTTTCCCCTCAGTTTTAAAATGTGTTGTTAGCTTTTTCATTTACTAAAACAGAAAGATTGTCTCAAATAGTGCTTGTAATGCCTAGTCTATCACCACATCATGTTTTAATCTGAGGGCACATTTCAGCTCTCTCCTGGGCCAGGACCACCAGGACGGGTTGTTGGCAAGCACCACAATTACTCCTGGTGGCAGGTTGTCTACACTAAGCACTTCATACAATCAGATGAAAAACCCTCTACATCAGGAACAAATTGAAACTTCAAAAATATTTAGGGTTGGTTCAACTTATGGTTAAAGAGCGCCCTAAAAATCATATTATGGCTTAATTTTTTATAAAGATTAAAAAGTTCTCATTATACTGCATAAATTTTTGAACTGTCCTACCAAGGACAGTTTGATTTCTTTGAATTGTCAGATATGAGGTAGTACAAGTAAAATGTAATGAAAAATCATTATTTACAACCTCTTTCATTCAAGTTATTGAGCTCTTAAAAGAAAATCATTGCGAGAGCCACAAAGATGTGTAGGATAAATTTCCTGACCTATAGAAGCATCTATTTCGTTAAAGAGGATGACATGGAAACACAAACCGCCACGGTGTATAAGACTGTGCAAGTGATTCTGATAACTCAGAGGCAGGACAGGTCACATGTGGGTTATGTTGGGGCTCACTGAGCCTTTTTAAGACAAGGACTAGCCTAGATTTCAACAGTAGAGATGGGGTGGGAGAGATGGAAAAGAAAAGGCAGAAAAGACATCGATGGCCATAACTCAAGAGGATCAAAAAAGGGGCGCAGTGGGGGTTGCGGCTGCAGAGTAAAGCTAGGGCTGGACCACGAAGGGCCTTAAACACCAGGCCAAAGAATTTGGAGTTCAAATAGTAATGGGCAGCCTATGAAGGTTTCTCGGAATGGGAGTAACATGATCTGATTTTAGGAAGTAACAAGCCTGATGGTAACAAACTGTATCAATTGCTGCAAGGTCAAAAGGCAAATTACCCAACAAAAGGTCAGTGTATTATCTAGAGTATACTATGATGGTATTATTCCAATTAAGTGGAAGGAGATTAAATAGTTCAATTATTTCCTCCATCTGTCCCCTATTATTCTTTCCTATCTACGAGGGTTTGGTGATTTGAGGCAGTGCTCAATGAATCAACAACAGTTACTGAGTTGCCTGCAATGCACTATGTTAAAAGTCTTCCCCTGGATACATAAAGGAATTCCCCACCTTCAAAAAATTTAAACATCACAATGCAAAGACACACCTTCCATAACTGGAGAAGCAAATCATGTAGTCCTTACCACCAGCTAGAGCCATCATTTCCCTGGGGATACTGCCCAGTGACATTATGCCCAAAGGTATAGCTCAAAAAATTAAGGGGATAGGAATTTGGAGAAGAAAGGGCATGAGAATAGAGGAGTTCAACTGAGTTGTTTGATGTTTGGGTGACTGAAAGGTTCACAAATGACAATATAAAACTATTTTTGAAAATGAATACAGCTAAGAAATCCCTTATTTTCATTTTATTCACTTGTACACTTCTACCATCTAAAAGTCATGAACTTACATGGAATGTAAATATTTTTAATTGTCTGAAATGTAAAGAAAGATAAGCTCCAGACACCTTCAAAAACATATGAGTTATACGAAAAATATTGGGGTGCTTTTATAGACTGACAGTGAACAACAGCTCAAAATGAACTTTCCCAGTGTTATTTTCCAGTCATTTAGGCTAGAAAACAAATTTCTAGTGGTATAAACTGACAGAATCCTTTCAACACCTCTTAAAGACATCAATGAAGAACTCACCTTAAAAGAGCAGGCCAAGGGAAACAGCAGGCATTGAGAAGGAATTGTTTATACAACTGTAGCCATTTGATGTAATTATGAATTCCAATAATCGATATTGAACCATGCTTGTAAACTGATCTGTTCATCTGGGCATGATTAAGTTATGATTAGGGCATTGACTGGGTCAGTAGGGCTCTGAGCCCCACCCCTTTGCGGGTGGGGGAATGGAATTAAAAAGGCAAGGCAGGGGCCGGCTGTAGCCCAGTTGGTAGGGCACCGGTTTACCACATGGGAGGCCCCAGGTTCGGTTCCCGGGGCCTCTTTGAGCGGGCAGACCGCCTTGAGAAAGCAAGCCGCCATGGGCAGGGCAAAGCCGCCACAGGCAGGGCAAAGCCGCCTGCAAGCACGCAAGGCTGCCGCGGTGAGCTGACTCGGTGGGTTGCCGCAACGGGGGGAGATAAGCAGACACAGAAGAACGCAAAAATGAACACAGCAAGAACAAGCAGAAAGGGGGGGATATATAATAAATAAATAAATAAATAAATAAATAAAGGCAAGGCAAAGGCCAGAGGGAGCAGATTTGAGAAGCAGTTTTTATGTTGGAGAGAAGGACCCGGGAGAAGAGAAGTGAGCCGATCACCTGATAGTCTACAGCTGACCTTGTGGAGGCGCTAAGCCGGGAGAAAAACACAGTCCCAGTAAGAGAGGAACCCAAGAAGCCTGAACCCTGGCAAATGTCGGCAGCTGTGTTGCTCCAACACATGGCAATGGACTTTGGTGAGGAAAGAAACTTATGCTTTGTGGCCTGGTAACTGTAAGCTTCCACCCCAAGTAAGTACCCTTTATAAAGACCGACCAATTATTGGTATATTTGCAAAGGCACCCCTTTGGCTGACTAATACAACTACCAGGCAACCTTCTTCAAACTAACTCTAAAGAAGATGAAATCACTGGCCTATTACATGCATCTGGTGAATAATGTCCACAGAAATTATAAATTGAAGGTATTACTTAATCTTTTTACTCAAATACCATTACACAGCCTAATCCTTGGGATCCTTCTTGGGCCAGCAAGACTATGAAAATATGGGCTCCTTATAATAATAAACAATGCACATTCCTGTTTTATTTGAAAAATAATTAGCAACAGCTGCTACTTACACAAAATTTTTAACAGAAAATACTTTACATACGGAACCCAAATATTTCAGAATTTAAAGAGTCTGACGCCAAATGAAGTATTCTTTTTATTTTATTTAAAGTAAGGCATAACAATTAACTTCTACATTCCTCTATCTGATTAAAAAAAAAAAAGAAACTGACAAAAACATTTTCCTAAGAGACAGCTGGACACATCTGTCAGCTACACATCTTCAGAGTGAAAGAGAAACTTAATGCTTTAAAACCATACTTACATATGAGGACTCAGTTCATAAAAATTTCTATTCCTGTAATCTTCCACTTTCTCTGGTGAATAAATGGGCAATGACCGGTATGGATTAACGGATATAACCACACTTCCAATGTATGTCTGTAAAAGAAAGATTAAAATACCCATTAGCACACAGGATGTGTCGTATGGTTTCGTCCTTTGAAAACAACACTAGTTCTACTGCTTGACCATTCATCTCATACTTTTCAAGAAAGCTTTGTATCTCTGAAGACAGATGGTCTATAATATTTATTAATTTTGCTGATAAATGGAAAGCATAGATTTATATATTTAGAACACTTTTCAAAATAAATCTGATAGATTAGTTTATGATCCTGGATAAGAGCTCTCCAAAGCTCTGTCATACATGACAAAAACTGGCACATGGGGCAAATTTCATCACCAACCATTGATCATTTTGAGAGCTATGCTATCCATGATTCCGGTTAGAGCTGCTGTTTCCTTTTTCTCTCATCTTTATCCTTCTGTTTCAGTCAACAATAGCCCAGGGTTCCCCCCCTCCCTATCCCCACCCATACCCAGTGAATAGGGTCTTTACTTTGGCACTACCCTTATACAAGCCTGTCAATCTCTACAGTAGGCTCAGACCATATACATTTCAATACCAGAGCCACGGTTATCCCCTAAGTGTTCAAAAGACCTAATTTCATATTCTACTGTAACCCATCTCAGCAACTTCATCCTATCTTCCAATTTCCAAGTTTAAAAGATAGAAGGGGAAAAAAGACGCCAACAAAAGCATTTAAAAAAAAAAAGAAAAAGATTCAAGAAAGAAAGAAACTTGGGAGAAAAGTTACTACTAACATCCCCACTTTTCCAATGTCATCCAACCAAAGGTGGTATATTTAGAGCGGCAAGTTTTTCCAATATTGCCACCATAGGAATAAAGAGGATTCCCAGATCCTTCTAGAAAATTTAACAGACTAGAAACCAAAAGAACAGGAAAAATGTACTACACATATATATATATATATATATATATATACACATATATATATATATTTTTAACATGAGTAGCAATGGTTTTAATTATAACAGACTTTCCCCCAACCGTGGGCAAAACTGCTATTGCAAAAGAAAATTCCCAGTCCCCATGCAATTTTTGCACTTATTTCTGACATCCTATATCATTAGGACCCAATTATTTTGGCCTAACAAAGGGGGATCACCCCAAGTTTCCAAACATTCAATTTTCACAAGACTTTCCCAAGAAGGTTTCCTGGTGGCCCTCACACTCCAACCCACATAGGCAAGGGAGATGCTGTAAGACTGAAAAATTTTGTCTGAATAGCTTCTAACTAATATATTAGGAATTAGTGACATTGGTAGATATGAAAACATAATGATTGTTATTCCTTTAACATTTGTTGATTATAAGATCAATCTTCTTTAGGTGAAAAAATACTGAATTCTTTTCCCTCAAGATCTTTTTTTTTTTTTAAAGATTTATTTTTTATTTATTACATATCCCCCTCCCCCCTTCTGCTTGCTCTTGCTGTGTGTCCATTCTTGTGTTCCTCTCTGTCTGCTTTGTCTCCTCCCCATTGTGGCGACACGCCGAGACCGGTCACAGCGCAGGCGGCTTTGCCCCGTTTGTGGGCGGCTTCTGCTTCCATTCACGGCCGGCTCTGCTTCAGTTCCCGAGTGGCTGGCTGCGCTCCGTTCGCGGGCGACCTGCCCTGCCCGTGGCGGCTTTGCTCTGCCCGTGGCGGCTTTGCTCTGCCCGTGGCAGCTTTTTGCCCTGCCCATGGCGGCTTGCCCTTCTCAAGGCGGTCTGCCCGCTAGGAGAGGTCCCCGGGAACTGAACCCAGGGCCTCCCATGTGGTATACCAGCACCCTATCCACTGGGCTATATGGCCGGCCCCAAGATATTTCTTAAATGCAATAATTCAAAAATAAAATTTTGCTGATAGCAGGGAAACCAATTACCAAGTCTCTGTTTAAAACCAAACTTTACAGTGGCTAAACTCTTGATAAAATCTGCCTCGGTGGCAGTCTTGCAAAGAAAACAAACTCTGCTGTCTCAAATCCAAAACTGAGAGCCACACTAATTTGCACACTAAAGTTGTCACTAAGTTGCACACAAAGTGAGGCCACCCTAAACCATCAGTTAACCCCAGTTAAGCCGCCAAATGACTGAAGCTACAGGGGAGACCAGCAAAGAAACACCCAGCTGAACTCAGCCTAAACTGCTGTCCCAGAGAACTGTGAGCGAATGAGTGGATGTTGTTTCTAATGCTATTAATTTGGGGCATGGTTTGTTACAAAAACTGACACACGCAACATAGCTCAGCAAGACAGAAAGGCAGCCAAGCAGGGTAGGCCTTAGCAATTTAAATAAGTAAGCATTAAAGAAACTGCGCCATCTCTCTACTCACTTAATATATATATAATTTGGATATGTATGCTATACCTTTGAACTCCTAATAAGTTTGTCCTCTAGTATAACTCCTGTCCTTGCTTTTTATGGGTTTCTTCCTTGAAGGGTCTATATGCATCAAAGATTTAAACATTCCCGCATATGCCACTAGAATAACTCAAATGTTCACAACCACAACTGTCCTTCCCCATAATGTTCCTGAGAGCAGCTGATTGGGGTTTAAAATTCTACTCTAAGTTTTAGGCAACAACTCATTCTACATGCTGCAACTAACTGCAGCACCAGATTAAACCTCCTTTTTGGGGATCAGAACAATAGTGACCAGATAATTCATTTTTGTATCAATTAATGAGAATTCATGAATGACATACCCTGTTATTTTTTTAAACAAACTGTATTTAAAGTTGGTGTTTTCTTATTGTATTATGATCTCAAAATAACAATAAATTCTTAAGTAACAATTGGAATCAAGGAGTTGGAGTTAAGACACCGATCTTCGAGGAGGGGAGGGGAGGGGGAGGGAGGGGCAAGAAATAAGAGGTATGTACTACACCCGGCACCAACAGGAGCTCACGGCCCTACCGATTCCAGAGCTCGGATGGTGCCAGGACCAAGAGAGCCCGCAAAAGGCCTCCGGCAGGTGGGTCCACTCCCACCTGGCCACCAGACCACTTCTGTGGCTGAGCTCACACTTGAAGCTGGTTCTAATGTACCAAAGGACTCACAGAGAAACTGCTATATAGTCCAGAGGATGTTCTATTGGCCTGGTCACCCTGAAAAGAACTCCTCTCACATAATGGTCAGAACCACTTCCCAATTAGGCTCTATCCTTCTGCCTTTCCACACATAAATACCTTCTCCAACACACAGAATCTGACTCTCACTACCCTTAATGAACTAATCCACTCTGTCAGTTTATATATTTGCTCAGTGAAACCGCCTTCCCAACCACCCCAGCCATTTCCTGGCTCACCACCTGCATGCTCCCTTCCTCAGCAGCCCCGAAGTCCTCAGGCGTGTCCACCACACACCAACACGACAATGCACAGCTCTCTTTCCCCCTCACCATCCCTGTCCTCTAACTCCTAAGAAGGAAAGAGGAAGGGAAGAAGGGGAGAGAAAAGGAAAGAACGAGAGGAAATCTCTACCTTTCCATATATGGCACATTCAATTAGAAAGTTTCTCTATTTCATGTCTGAAGAGCAAACATTAAATGAAGAATGTATAAACATTCCTAAGTCAAAACAACCTTTGTCTCCATATTTCAGATATCTCTAGCATTCCAGAACAGATGCCTTGTGAATAATCAAATATACGTGAGTATTAAGTCTTTTCTGGAGGGTGTTCATGAACCAACCTCAACTCTCCAGGCCCCAATCTGGAACCCAGAAGAAAGATCCCTGAGTAGTCAACACGTATAACCTAAAGACCATGCATTTTATTTGATTAGAGAGTCCTTCCAGAGAGCACAGATGCAAAATGGCAGAGGAGGAAGTTTTACAAATTTGTACCCTCCAACAGAAAAATGAAAGAAGTAAAAAAAGATACCGGAATTAACTAGGTGGTAACCCTAAAACAGAAGGGCCATTTAGAACAACTACAGGAGCACCAAGGAAAGCTGGTGAGAGTGCAGCTTTTATAAGTAAAAGCACGAACTGGGGACCAGTCCTCACTGTTCAGGCCTGTGGCAGTGGCTATGGCAACAGTCTGGATATCAGAGACAGCCAGCTAGGCCCAGGACTGGCAGAGAAAATCTCTAAAAGTTGGGGTTGAGAGTCAAGGTCGGTCTGGGGAATCTGTGAGGGACCAGTGCACAAGCTGGCCTCAGTTTCAGCCTTCTGGCAGCTGCGCCTCCAGCCTCCCATCAGCATCCACCTGGACGTAAAGAGCTAGTGCACCTTCTTTGGCCGCTTTGTTTTTTAAACCTCCCTTAGGTGTGTGGGTTTTCCTGGTCTGGTAGACCCCCACGGGCACAGCAGCTCTGGCCTCACACTGGTATCTACCAGGCCTTAGAGACCCAGTGCACCTTTTCATTGGTTGGGTGTCTTCTTTCTCTCTCATGTTGCTTAGACCCTGAGAGCCCAGCACACATCTAGCCTTGGTTTCTCAGAAGCAGTGTATTCTGGCCTTACTCCAGCATCTAACAGGGATACAGAGACCCAGTGCACCTCTTTTTCTCTCATTGTTTTTTAGTTGGTTGGTTTTGCTTTGTTCTGTGTTATATTTTTGGATCTGGTAGATCCTTGAAGGATGAGCAGGTGTTGGTCTAGGTTTTGGCTCCTACCAGCACATGACAAGAGACTTGGAGAGGCAGTACACTTATTTTCCCCTTGTTTTGTTTGTGTGTGTATGTGTATGTGTGGGGGGGTGGGTATTTTGTCTGTTTCTTAGTATTTTTGCTCTTTTTTTTTTTCTTTAGCCCTCTCTCCCTTTCCTTTATTTTTCCCCTTTTTCTTTCTTTTATTCCTTTTTTCTTTTTCTTGTTCTTAGCCTGGCACACTGAAGAGTAGGGAACGAGATTTCCATAATACTCAGAATGCCCAATTAGCAACAAAAAATTTATAAAACATACAAAGAAACAGAAAAATATGCTGTTTCAGTTTCCAAAGGGTTGTTGGTGAAAAGTACCAGAAATGGGTTGGCTTTTATAAAGGGGATTTATTTGGGGTAAAAGCTTACAGTTCCAATGCTGTGAGAAGTCCAACTCAAGGCACCAAAAGAGGTGCTTTCTTACCAAAGTCAGCTGCCATGTGGTGAGACAAGATGGCCACCGATCTCTGCCAAGGTCTCCATCTTTCTACATCTGTAGGCAAACCTGGCATAGGGCTTCCCTTTTACTTGGCCTTCTCTCTCAGTCTCAGTAGCTCTACTTTCTTCTTGAGTTCAGCTGTAAGCTATCAAGCATATGGCTCATTTCTCTGTGAGCCTTAGCTCTCTGAGCCTCTCGGGGGCTTCTCTCCTTACAGCTTAGTTATGGGCAAAACTGGAGATGTCCTCTCTCATCATTGCAGGATCAAATATGGCGGCTTCCTTTATCTGTGTCTGTGTCTCTCTCTGTCTCTGTGTCTCTGAGCCAAGCTGGCTCACACCTCAGCCCAATCAAAAATCCTAAAGTGATCTTATCAAGTAATCTAATCAAAGGACTCTTAACCAGAATTTAATGCTATCAAAGGGTATCACACCCATAGAAATAGATTAGTTTTAAAACACAATTTTTCTTTCTTTGGGATTCATAAAATAATCTCAAACTGCCACAATGGCCCAGTCAGAGGCAAAAAGAACCTGATGAAAAATATTCCAGAGGAAGCGCAATCTCTGAATTATTAATCACAAATCTTACGCTCTCATAAATAGAATCAATGAAATAAAGGCAAACATGGACAAAGAACTAAAAAAATTTCAGGAAAACATGTATGAACAAAATGAGAATTTCAAAATGAGATAGAAATTATAAAGGTCTAAGTGGAAATTCTGGAACTCAAAAGTATAATAACTAAAATGAAAAATTCAACAGAGGGGTTCAAGAGAAGATTGGGGGAAGCAGAAGAAATGCTTAAGAAACTCAAAGACAAAACCATTGAAATTGTCCAGGCTGAGGCACAGAGAGAAAAACTAATGAAAATTTAAAAATAAACAGAGCCTGAGGAACCTGTGGGACACCATCAGGCATACCAATTTATGTATTATAGGAGTCTCAGAAGGATAAGAGAAAGATAGGGCCAGAAAAAAATATGTTAAGAAATAATAACAGAAAACTTCCCAAATCTGATTAAAGAGATGAATATACAACTCCAAGATGTTCAACGACTGCCAAGCAGGATGAACCCAAAAAGATCTACACTGAGACACATTATGCTCCCACTGTCCAGTGCCAAGGACAAAGACAGACCCTTCAAAACAGCAAGAGAAGGAAGGTGGGGTGCAGCCAGATGACATGACAGGGCATTTCCTCCCAGGCACATCCCTGGCCAGCAGTGTCAGGCCATCTTCCACTTCTGGGCTATTTGTGAACTGAAGGGAAGCAGGGGAAACCAGGACTCCCAGATCCTCTTTGGCAGGGGTTCTTAATCTTTTTTGTTCCACAGACCCCTCTGCCAGCCAAGTGAAAACCACAGACCCCTTACTAAGTCCACACTATACTGTGTATTATTTAATAAATATATCACACATACACCAACACGTTCCCACAAGAATAATGGGGTTTTCTGAATTTTCAATTCAGGCTCACAGTCCCCGTGAAATCTTTCCACAGACCCCTGGTTAAGAACCTCTGCTCTATGGGCACCCAGTGGTACTTGCTCTCACAAGAGCTGCAAAAGCCAAAGGGCCTGGGACCTCAGCCATGGTGCTAGGATGAGGAACAGTGCTTTCCATGCTCATATGGAAAAGGCAAAGAAAAGGGGTGTCTTTCAGCTCAAGGACCGTAGGCTGACTGAGCAATCTCAGGACCATGGATTTGCCCAATAACAAGATCAAGAGCCTACTGCCTATGCTGATAGGGAAGTTCACTCTGCTAAAGAGCCTCTCCCTGAACAACAAAAAAACAACTGTTCTGCCTGATAAGTTATACAATCTGTAAAAACTAGAGACACTAAGCCTAAACAATAATCACCTGATGGAGTTGCCATCCTCATTCGGGCAACTCTCTGCCTTCAAGACCCTGAGCCTCTCTGGGGACCAACTCCAAACACTACCACCCCAACTTTGTAGCCCACGGCAGCTGGATGTCATGGATCTAAGAACCAGATTCGGAGTATACCTGACATAGTGGGTCATTGAACTCAACCTCAATCAGAACCAGATACCTCAGATCTCAGTGAACATATCTTGCTGGCCTTGCCTCAAAGTTCTTCACCAGGAAGAGAAGTGTCTTGAGCTCAGCATGCTTCCACAGAGTATCCTCAGTGATTCCCAGATCTGTCTGCTTGCTGTGGAAGGCAATCTTTTTTAAATAAAGAACTTTCAAGAACTGGAAGGAATGATAAGTACATGGAAAGGTTTACATCCACCAAGAAGAAATCTGCATGATATTCTCCAGGAGTATGGGAACCTTACCAGGACACTGACTTGGAACCTCTGCTGGAATGTGGCTGAATCAAAGGTTCCTGTCATTGTCAAAGATATCTGCAATAAGGAGGTGGTACTTCAGGAGATATTTCACTCAATAATCTTTTTCCTTTTCAGAGTTCACCACAAATAAGCTAAAAGGGATAAGCTAAGAAGAGTCCTCCATTTTGAGCCATGGATAGAGCACTGGACAATGTTGTTCTTTAAAACCATCACTAGTTTGGCTTGAAGAAATCATTTGCTAGTTGCTATTTATACGGTGAGGGGTTGCTGCCTGGTAGCAAAATAGTTCCACACCTCAGCTTTTAATTTCACATTTAGTTTCAATGTGTAAGTATTCATAAAGTCAACAGTTATTTTATTCCACCTCTGTGTTAATGCTTCCTATTTTTATGAAATTCAAATAGTTTCTGAGAGGCTACTATGGTTAATCTAAGGATTTATGATTTTATTCCAGTCCATCGGATCAATTGCAGGGTTCATCCTTGGAGCTGAAGATACATATGACTGTCTTGATTTTTTAAAAGGGTGCTTTGTCCAAGAAGTACCAACACAACACTAAGAGATGATCCCTGCAGCTCCAGAAGCAAATTCTTTACAATTTCAGTGCCTCATTAATAGAGATCTCTCGAGGAGCTAAAATCATATATGCAACACTTGTAAGATAAAAAGGAATTTTAATAATCAAGATTTTCCTGAAGTTTTGTTACAAATAATGTCTTATTTCTGGTAACCCTTTTCCCATTTTGTATTTATAACTCTACTGATCAAATTACCTACCAAGAAACCATTGTTTCAAAATTTTTTAAAACCTATATTTAACAACTTTTTTCTCTGGCAGAGAGAATATACTAAATAAAGGCTTTTTAAGGGGAAAAAAAAACAGCAAAAGAAGCAATATGTCATATATAAGGGATCCTTAATAAGATTAACATCTGATTTCTCAACAGAAACCATGAAGGCCAGAAGGCTGTGGGAGGACATATTTAAAGCACTGAAAGAAATAAACTGTTACTGGAGAATAATAAATCTGGCAAAGTTATCCTTCAAAAATGGGGTAGAAATTAAGACATTTCGAGACAAACAAAAACTGAGGGAGTTCATTATCTGCCTTACAGAAAATGCTAAAGGGAGTCCATGTTAAAAGGGAAGGATGCTAGACAGTATCTTGATGCTGGATGAGATCTCCAGTTAAGTTACAACATGGGTAAATATAAAATTACATTTTTCATTTGTAATGCTGTCTTTTACTTTTTATAAGGCTTAAAATTGAAATGCATAAAAAACAAGTGTATATTTTTGTTACTAGGTACACAATGCATGAAGATAAATTTGTGATAAGAGCAACACAAAATGGAGGGATGGAGGGATCTAGGCACCATGTATGTGTAGCTATTGAAGTCAAACTGGAATCAACACAAACTAAAAGGTAATAGATTTAGTATGCTAAATGCAATCTTCTTGGTAACCATAAAGAAAATACCAAAGAATCTACACAAAGGAAAAAGATAAGTGATTCAAACTGGCTCGTTATAAAAAAAGAAACTAAACAAAAAGGAAAGCAATAATTTTTTTTAAAATATATGACATAAAAGATATGACATAAAAGCAATAAGCATTAATGGCAGAAGTAAATCAATATACATTCTTTTCAAGTGCACACAGATCATTCTCTAGGACAGAACACTTAGTAGGGAACAAGTCTGAATAAATTTTAAAATATTGAAATCAAAATGAAGCTAGAAATCAATAACAGAAGGAAAACTGGCAAATTTACAAATATGTGGAAATTAAACAGAACACACTTAAACAACCAATGTGCTAAAGAAGAAATTACAAGAGAAGTTAGAAAATACAGAAAAATGAAAAAAAAAAAGACATAACATACCAAAACTTATGGGAATGCTGCAAAGGCAGTGCTCAGAAGGAAATGTATAGCTATGAATTCCTATATTAAAAAAGAAAGACCTCAACTAATAACCTAACTTTACATCTTGAGGAACTAGAAAAAGAAGAGCCAGGTAAGCCCAATGTTAACAGAAGAAAGGAAATAATATTAGAGTGGAAACAATGAAATCAAGAACAGAAAAACAATTGACAATAAACAAAACAAAAAGATGGTTCTTCAAAAAAAATCAACAAAATCAGTAAACCTTTAGTTAGACTGACAAAGAAAGAGAAAAGAAGCAAATAACTAAAATCAGAAAGAAAATGGTGAAACCACTACTGGAAATAAAAAGGATTGTAAGAGAATATTATGAACAATTGTATGCCAACAAAGTAAGTAATCTAGAAGAAATGGAAAAGCCCCTAGAAATACATCAATTTCCGAAATTGACACAAGAAGAAATTGAAAAAAAAAAAAAAAGCATCAACAAACTTATAACAAGTACACAGAGATTGAATCAATAATCAAAACCCTCCATCAAAAGTTCAGGATAGGGAAGCAGATATGGCTCAAGTGATTGGGCTCCCGCTTATGGCAAGCTGCCCGCCCGCACGGCGCAGTGAGCTGGCTCAGCAAGATGATGCAACAAAGGAAGACAAGCAGACACAGAAAAACACACAGCAAATGGACACAGCAAGCACAAGCAGCAAGGGGGTGGGGGTGGGGGTAAATAAGTAAATAAATAATAAATCTTTGGAAAAAAAAGTTCAGGATATAACGGCTTCACTGGTAAATGCTAACAAACAATTAATGTCAATCTTTCTCAAACTCTTCCAAAGAACTCAAGAACCCTGCTACCAAAGACATCACAGGAAAAGAAAATTACAGGCCAATTTCCCTTATGAATATAAATGCAAAAATACTTATAAAAACACTAGCAAACTGAATCCAACAGCATATTAAAGATATTATACATCATGGCCAAATGAGATTCATCCCAGAAATGGAAAGGAGGTTCATCATTTAAAAAAAAAAACAATCAATGTAATAGACCACATAAATAAACTGTAAGGAACAAAACAAAACAAAACATGTGATTATCTCAACAGATGCTGAAAAGGCATTTGACAAAATCCAGACACCTTTTCTTGATAAAAACACCCAGAGGAGGAGGGATAGAATGGAACTCTCTCATCAGGATGAAAGCCATTTTATGAAAAGCACACAGTCAACATTGCATTCAATGGTGAAAGTCTTAAAGCTTTCCCCCTAAGATCAGGAAAAAGGCAAGGATGCCCACTTTTACCACAGCTACTCAATATTGTAACAGAAGTTCCTGCCAGAACAATTAGGCAAAGAAAAGAAATAAAAGGTGT
>PVKH010010561.1:0-18190 GCA_004027955.1 Chaetophractus vellerosus | reverse complement strand
TCTCAGGAGCACAAACTCCAAAGTGGGGCCCACTGGCAAGGCACCAAACTCCAGAGCTATCTGCCCTGACAATAGGACCTGGGTGTCTCCAGAGCCCTCAGAAGCCCCACTATTTGGGGTAGCATCCACTTAGATAGTAAATGAGATTTTGCTGAGATGTGTATAAGTGTTACCTCTGGGATGACCTCCCAACTCACTTTCATTTAGACATATATTCTCACCTTTCCAGAATTCTCAGGATTGGGGAAAAAGCTATGAACTAGGGTGGACTTACTGGTACTCTACTATAGACATATTGTGATTTTAGCAATCGAAGAAATTACAACATTGATGTGGAGCCAGTGGCCACTGGAGGCTCTGGGGGCAGGGAAAGGGAAAAACAGTTGTAATACATGGGCTTTTTCAGGACTGGGGAAACATCCTGAATGACACAGTTGTGACAGATATAGGTCATTTTATATCATCACATAACATGCAGAACTGTGTGGGAGAGAGTGTAGACTAAAATGTGAACTATGGTCCATGCTTAAAAGCAAATCCCCAGGATGTGTTTATCAATTGCAATGAATGTGCCACAATAATGAAGGATGTTTATCTGGGAGGCTGTGGTGGTGTGGGGATTGGGGCATATGGGAATCCCTATTTTTTTTCATAACATTTATGTAATCTAAGTATCTTAAAAAATATTATTAAAAAATATAAATAAATAAAATACTGGTCTAGATAACAATGGTGACCCATGGAATTAGAGGTCATGTTCACTTTACCTCATATCCAATGACACAATTTTATCATCCTGCCATACATAAAGGTGAAATGCCTCATTAAAATTTTATCACTCCATAAACTTATAGAAAATAATATATCCCCAAAACACAAATACTGTTTTTTTTCTGATTATGACTCTTGCTGGCCATAGGATCAAAATATATAGATCTGTGTGACATTCACTTATTATCCTCTTATGTCATCCTAATTTTTGATGTAGGAAAATAGAAATATGGGGAACTTTTGTAATGTTGGTGTAAATACCTCTGTGAATCCATCCTTCCAATAAATCAACGCAAACACTGACAAAAATTGTCAAAACCCACTTTTACAGAACTCTGGAGGGCAATCAAATATTTTAAACAAATTAAGGAGCATTTAACCAAGAAAAATCTACTGAATCTCCTGAGAAGGACAAGGTATATGACACTGTAACTTGAGGCATCCCTCTCTCTGCAGGTATGCAGTAGCCTTGAAAACCAACAGCTTGGTAATTGGTAACAGAGGAAGTTGTGTAAGCAACCACCTGGCAAACAATGGGAAAGTATAAACCAGGTTTGAAGCTCCTAACATTAAAGGATGTTTCACCCCCATCCATTAATACTATTTGACTTGTCTGGCAACTCCATGGAAAAGTCCATCCATAGGGTATAGTTATAATTTTATCTGACTCAGAGCTCACTTTGTGCAACAGCCCTATTCCAAGGGCATTTGGCTCTGAAAACCAAAGAGCAAAAACAATAATTTTTAACATCACAACTGACTGCTTCTGCAATACCCAATGGGGAAAACAAGATCCTGACCCCAAATTTTAGAGGAATATCTGAAGAATTAAATGTCCTTAGGGGTTCTGAAAATGTATGGTATATCCCTTGAAATCTACAAGGTCTGTGCATGTACAGAGATATATACCTGCCCAGGAAAAACCTGAGAAGTCCCTTATCCCTCATGCCTGGCATACCTATAAACTCTGCACCAGCAGAGGAAGAATATTTAGAAAGAATGATAAATTGCCTGAGTATAGAAAACATGCCCCAACACACAAACATAGTTACTCAACAAGTGATAGAAGATTTACTGCCACAAAGCGTTTAAGAAAAACTCTGACTAATCAGTTACTTGCCTAGTGAGATAACTGAGCAGAAATCCCTAATGACCACACACTAAAGGAAATACAGACTTGATTATTCAGTAAGAACACTGTGGTAGTTTGAATTATGATCCCAGAAAAACAAGCAGGGTCTTAATCAATTCTTGTGGGGAAGGACCCATTGTAAATAAGAACTTTTGCAGCTTAATTTCATTAAGGTGTGGCCCAACTGAATGAAGAGAAAGCCTTGTGGAGGAGTAGAAACTGGGGGTTAAATATACCTACAAGAGAAAGGAGAGGAAATTGCCATGTGGTAGAAAAACCAAGGAATGCAAAGATTAACAACAAACCTGGATGCTTCTAACACTGGGAAGAAGCAAGGTTTTTAGCATCTGATATCATGAGCCAATAAATTCCTGTTGTTAAATCAGCCCATTTTGCTCTTATACATTTGTTCCTGTATATTTTGTATAGTATCTGGTAATCAAAGGCAGCCATTAGACAAACAAATAGCACCCAGACACTTAGCAAGTTAGGAATACAGGGAAACTTTCTCCACATACTCAAGACAATATCTGAAGACCCACAGCTAATATCATGCTTAATTCTGAAAAACTGAAAGCTTTCCACCTAAAAACAGGAACAAGAAAAAGATGCCAGATATTAACAGTATTGTTTATCATTGTACTTCAGGGTCTAGACAGAGAACTTAGGCAGAAAATCAAATAGAATACATCCATATTGGAAATGAAGACATAAAGTTCTTTCTATTCTCTGATGACATGATATATATAGAGAATATCCTAAGATTGGCAAAAAAATTATTAGCACTTATGAATGTATTCAGCATAATAGTATGATATAAGATCAATATATACAAATTCTATTGCATTTCTATACACTGAAAATGAACAATCTGAAAGGAAAATTAAGAAAACTATTCCACAACAACAATAAAAATTAATTTAATCAAGGAAGGTCAACTATTTTACCCTGAAAACTGCAAAAGTTTGCTGAAAGGAATTAGAGAAGAACTAAATACATGGAAAGACATACCATATTCATTGATTGGAAGATTTAATATCATTAAGATACCAATACTCTCCAAAGCAATATAGAGATCCAATGCAATCCTTATCAAAACCCCAAAAGTTTTTTTTTTCAGAAACAGAAAAGCTAACTTTCATATAGCATAGCAAGTAACATCTTACATCCAAAGCAATAAATATGAAAGAAAAAACAAAGTTTGAGGCCTCACATTCATAGATTACAAAGCTTATTAAAGCCTTCCATTAATCAACCAGTGTACTAGTGGCATAGTGATAAACATATCATTGGAATGGGTTTAAGAGGCCAGAAATAAACCCATAGATCTATGACCATGATTTTTTACAAGGGTCCTATTACTAATAAATGTGGAAAGAATAATCTATCCAATAAATGGTGCTGGGAAAACTGAATATCCACATGTGAAGAATGAATTTGGACCCTTACCTCATATCATAAAAATTATCTCAGGAATTCTGGGAAGATTGTGGCAAAGTAGGTAGACAGGACTCACTCCTTCACAAAAACAACAAGGAAAAGGCAAAAAGTTTTCCAAGGGAGCTGCTTTAGGGATCTGCAGACCAGATAGAAAAAAGAGGCCAAGAGACAAGGAGGCCAATTGAAAACCATAATTCCTTGCCCCTGTGGCTGGGAATGGCGCATCTACCCCACCCCCAAGGTAAATACCCTAAGTAAAACCCTTTGCTCACTGCAGGCAACTGAGTGGGGAAAGAATGTTCTCTTACCTGGGAGGAAAGGGGTTGGCAGAGGGTGGGGAATGATTTCTCTTCAGTGAGTTTGTCCATCTGAGCCCACTTTACATCTCAGAAAAGACCCCAGCCAGCACTGAAGCACCCCCAGGGAGAGGGGAGGGAGGATCTGATCAGGCAGGCTGCCACACCCAACTGCCATGGGTGAGAGAGGAATTTGATCAATGAGACAGTAGGTGGAGAAGGCACCTAACCAGCCTGGGAGAGAAGGAAGCCAGGAGAGATAGCCAGTAACCAGGTGTTACAACCCAACTCCTGAACGCAGGAGTTAGCAAGGCCGCAAAACCAAAGAACACACCTGACATTTAGTCAGGCATAAGTTTTATTGGGACTTATGCACAGGAGATAATCTGTTATCAACATCAATTCAGTTTCATTTAATAATGGCTTCCTGGAATTAACCATTTAAATACTTCTGTTTAGGCAATGCTTTTTACAAACTTCTTATAATTAATGATAAGTGACTTTTTGTTACTAATATTAACTTCTAGATTTGTACTTAATAGTGATTTCCTAGAATCAGTTACACTTTATAATTTTTCAGTTTAGAAAATGCTTTTACAAACCTCCTGTAATGATCCATAACCACATAGGCTATATTTGCTTCATCTCAAGACAAAATCACCTTTACAAAACACATTCATTTAATTAATGCTATCTTCTACAATACCTTCTGACTTTCTATATTCATTCAAGGCTTCTATGACATATTTCCACCCAGATATTATGAAAATCAGCCATCTTATGTTAGTAAAAACACATTCCCTTAAACAAACATCAAATTTTAGTCATCATTGACTTCACTTCCACAAGTCTTTTACTTCTTTACATACCCATTTACATCTGATATCTCTCATTCAGTTCTGTGAAGAAAAAATAACTTCATTTCAATTTAGGCAAAAACTTTTTTTTAAAGGTTTGTAATAACCTCATTATCCAAAGAATAAAAATTCCCATCATTTTAAAGATTTAACACATATACTGCTAGTTAATTTTATTACTATCCATATAAACCTAGGAAGATTTCACCTGAGCTAGTTAAAATTGAAATCATTATAGTTTATGCAAGAAATGTTCTTTTTCCTTCCTTCCTATCTCCACTGGAGGCTAAATTCTCTTTTTCTTTAATAAAAGCCTAAAATGGTGAATAGCTTTAAAAGCATACTGACTGCCAGATTCTAGAATATATTATAATTGTTTAATTTGTTTTAATTATTTTATAAAAATCTTTCCTTAGCTTTCAAAGACTTTTTCTTTACTTACTGAAATTTCACCATAGATTATTACTGTTATATCAAAAGCTGTTAAAATTTAGTTGGGGCAGACTAGAGAAAACAAGGCCTATTCTGTAATATCCCCTCTGACCCTATCATTTTAATCTCCATGTCTAGTGGACTGAATTCTAGGCTAGCCACCTATCTCCCCTATCTTTCTACACCCAGTTGATCTTAGTTTCTAAGCCAGTTTTACTAGTATTCAGTCAAAGTTAGGAGAAGACTCTGGGGGAAGGATAAGTTATAGAAAGATTATGGGAGAATTCAGAATAACCATTTTAGTTTATTTTAAATAGTTTTTAGTCAAATTTTATGCATCTTTTTATCCTGCTTGTTTTTCTTAATTTGAACTCCAGGAGTATTCATTTACCAATATAAGCACTTATTTAATTTTTAGCCATTTAAATAGAGCTTTTTAATGAATTTTCATTTGTTAATTTAATGTTA
This sequence comes from Chaetophractus vellerosus, assembly GCA_004027955.1. NCBI lineage: Eukaryota > Metazoa > Chordata > Mammalia > Cingulata > Chlamyphoridae > Chaetophractus > Chaetophractus vellerosus. Next base: position 12,794 of record PVKH010010561.1, on the reverse strand, counting down.
CCATACAGAAGTGTGAAAATATACACTGAACAAACAGACATACACAAAAAGTGTTAAGACACATCAACAGGAAAATAAAGCTCACTAATTTGACTCATAATTCTTACTCTTTTTATATGACTGTCTCATTTCTGATTTTTACTGCTTTTAAGATCTCCTCTGGAATCAGTGTTGCCTGTAATATGCAATCTCATTCTTGGAAACAGTTTTATTAGTTAAGAATTCTTGAGCAGTATAAATGCAGATAAGCACTAATTTAGAGTTTAGACAGACAGAACTTTAACACATATATTCTGGATTACTCTTCAGGAGTATGCTTACACAGGTTTGAAACTCAGGTGTAAGCAAATGAATCAAAACTGCAAGTTGGTTTTACCACATTGATAAAAATTCTGATCCAAATAAAATGTAACTAAAACTAAAAACATTGTCAAAATAACATTACATTTGAACTCTTCCACAGTTTACACAAGTATTATGAGGTTTCAAGTTTATAATATATTTTTAATTGCAGGCTTACAAAAGCCACTAGCACTTTTCTATTTGTTTTTAGAGTTTTCCACTTCAGAGTTATTAAACTTTAACTGCACCAATTTGTTAATGTGGCTATCCAGATGTAATTCAAATAACTTGGAAACAGAACAGAGAACATTAATGTTGGTAAGTTTTTTTACTTCTTCAGAAAACTAATTATATTAGCTCCACTAGCCCACAAATACACCAACCAAGTGGCAAGTTGCTGCCAGAATGTTTTCCCTGTGTTACTTAACTGCTATGCCCATCAACATTTTCAGGTATCCTTGTACTCATGTGGAGTTCCAGAACAGTCAAGCAAGTGGGTGACCCTATATTCACTTGGTGGTTCCTACTCACCCAGGGGTGCATCCACTCCTCCCCTTGAATGTTACAAGCCAACCTAGGATTTTCTCCATGGATTCTCCCTTCCCTAAGCTCAGGCATGCTACTTCCAATGGTCTTTCAGTCTCCTGGCTCATGGCTCACCAACTTTTACAACTCAGTTCTTGAAGGGCATGACTTAGTGAGGCAACAAGACCAAAGATCACACATGGTAAAAGCTTTATTAGGACTTATGGACAGGAGAGAAACTCTAAACGTAGCAGTTCAGAGAAGGAAGATAGTACTGTGCAAAGAGACAGGAAAGTGAGGGGTGATATAAGAGGTCTCAGAACAAGGTTGTTCCATAAGGGTGATAGCAAGGACATTCCATAGGGTATGAGAACAGAATTCCTGCTAGGGTCATGTGACACATACACTTGGGGTCAGGTGATATTTTCACTATGCTCATCGGAAGGATATTTACCAAGGACATTACTGCTTTGGGAAGATTATAGTTTGATAACATCTAAGCATTTTCTACCCTCTGAGGAAGGTAGTTAATCTTTAATTTAAGCCTAAGTCACACAGCCTACTTGCTGAGGACTTAAGGGGGCCCTAGGTCCCCACACCAGCAATCTTTTAGAAGCCCAACACCCTTGAGGAAAAGGGGTGGTGGAAGTCAGATAACATTTCAGAAGCCTTTGTTATCTGTGGAGTGGGAGGAGCTCACTGTAGGAACACCTGCTTCACATATACTAGATCTCCGGTTCAGTTTCCAGTACTACCTGAGAGAAGGGATCCAGAAAGTGATCCACTGAGTTTAAGTCATTCAGCTTGCACTTTCTGACAGGAAATTATAGATTGAGATTTTTTTTGGTTTTAGGTTATTCGATCTCTTTTATATATTTTATATTTTTATACTTAAAAATTGTATTTGTTAAAACTGGGTATCTTACCTTTGGAGGACAGGCCACAAGATGACTGATTGATAAGCACCAGCAGCTTGAGATGGTTTATAGAGTTCTAAGAGGGAAGGCTGTTTGTCCTGAGTTGTTTTTTGTTTGTTTTTGTTTGTTGTTTATTGTTTTCTACTCTCTTTCCTTTTTTTATCTTTTCCTAATTTTGTTTCCCTAGTGTCTTTATTTCTTTTCTTTCTTTCATTTTTTTCCTCTTTCCTTGCTTTTCTTTCATTCCACCATTTCTTGTTTGGTCATCATTTTTTCGCTCTCTTTTTTACTTCTTCTCTGCTCATCTTTCTGGTCTTTATTTTATTTTATTTTTCTCATTTCAATTTTACTCTTATTCCTTTGTATTTTTAATGATTTTTCACTCATTACCTATTTATTTTCTTGGCTCTTTTATTATTCCTTTTCTATCTTTTAAAATTGTTACTGTTATTCCTTTTATCTTCTTCTGTCTTTCATTTTCAATGATCTTAATTTTTTTCAAGGTAGCAAAGAAATGTTCAAGCATATAAAATAAGGTGAACCAAGTGTTGAAAAGGAACCTTAATACATAGCAAAAGTAAATAAAACTCTAGAGAATAAAGAGATGTTAACCATCTGAATAAGCCCATTGTGATAAACAGATGCCTCGAGATCAACAAAAAATTACAAGCCATGCTAGTAAATAGGATATCATGATCCACTCTAATGAACAACCCAAAAAACAGGAGGAGATTCAGAATGTGGGACAACTAAACAATGATAACCAAACAAATATCATGAATCACCTTTATAAAGTGAAAGAAGAGATTAAGGATATTAAGAAGACACTGGAGAATATAGTAAAGAAATCATAACACACAGAAAAAGATAATGGATCTGATGGCAACGAAAGGTACAATGCAAAAATTTAAAACAAATGCTGGAAGCACATAACAGCAGATTTTAACAGGCAAGGGAAAGATTTAGTGACAAAAGACAGTTAATTTGAATACTGACAGATAGTAGAACAGATAGATAAAATGATAGAACAAATTCAGTGGGGATGCAAGGAATTGAATGACAATGCAAAGTGCACTTACATATGCATTATAGGCATCCCAGACTGAGAAAAGAAAAGTGAAAGGGGGACAGAAGGAGTGTTGTAACAAATAATGGCTGGAAATTTCCAAAGTCTTTTGAAGGTGCAGCATACTCCAAATAGTAGAAATCCAAACAGGCCTAATTCAAAACACATATTTATCAAATTGCCAAATGTCCAAGACAAAGAAAGAATACTTAAGGGGTAACAGAAAAGAGGTCCCTCGCAGACAAGAGAAGCTCAGTGAGATTAAGCATTGATTTCTCATGAGACCATGGAGGATAGAAGCCAGGGGTATGACATAGTTAAAGTGTTAAGAGAAAAATCTGCCAACCAAGAACTCTGTTTCTAGCAAAGCTGGCATGCAAAATTGAGAGAGAGCTCAAAATATTCACAGATAAAAATGAATTTAGAGAGTTTGTCAACAAGAATCCTGCCCATCAAGAAATACTGATGGGAGTTCTGCAGGTTGAAAGGAGTAAAAACAGGGGAGAGAGAATAAAAAAGATTATTATTAAGAATAACCAAAAAAGAGAAAAAGAGAAATAAAAACAAAATATAACATATATAAACCTAAGGAAATTATACAAATGTAAGTACTTCCTTGACAATTACATTGAACGTTAATGTATTAAACTCCCCAATCAAAAGAAAAAAAGAAGATTGGTAGAAGGATTAGGAAAAATTGACCATCTATATGCTGTCTTCAAGAAACTCACCATAGACCCAGGATCACAAGGAGGTTGCAAGTGAATGGTTGGAAAACTATTTTATATGCAGACAATAACCAAAAAAAGGGCAGGAGTAGCTATAATACTGTTGGGTAAAGTAGTCTTAAAATGAAAAATATTGTAAGAGGCAAAGAAGGACACTATATATTAGTAAAAGGTAGGATAATAATAAAATTTTATGCACCAAACCAGGGTGCCCGAAAATAATACATTAGGCAAACACTGGAAAAAATAAGTGGAGAAAGAGTTTCCTCTACACTTATAGTGTGAGACTTTAAAACACCATTATCACCATTATTTAGAACATCTCAAAAGGTGTCCATATCATAACAGAGACCTTGAATAGTACATTAGAGGATCTAGACCTAAAAGACATATGCAGAATATTACACCCAAATACAGCCACATATACATTCTTCTTGAGTGTGCATGGCTCATTCTCCAGCATGGACCACATGTCAGGTCACAGAAACAAGTCCCAATTAATTGAGAATGTTTGGAATTGTACAAAGTAATTTCTCTGACCACAATGGAATGATGTTGGAAATCAATAAATGCAGAAAACCAGAATAGGAACAAAGATGTGGAAGTTAAACCACATTCTCTTAGACAATCAGGCGGTCAAGGAGTAAATTGCAAAAGAAACCCATAATAGATTGAAATGTGTGAAAATGAAAACACAACATATCAAAAGCTATGGGATGCAGGAAAAGAAGAAAAATCTAAAATTAAAGATCTAACTGCATACCTAACTACAGGAACTGGAAAAAGAAAAATAAACCAATCCCAAAGCAAGCAGTAGGAATGAAATAACAAAGAATAGAGCAGAGCAAAAAGAAATGGAGAATTTTTAAAAACTAGAAAAAATTAACAAAATCAAAAGCTGGTTCTTCAAGGAGAGTAATAAATTTGACAAACACTTAGCTAGAATAACCAGGAAATAAAGAGTGAGATGCAAATACATAAAATAAAAAATGAGTGAGGGTATATCACTACTGATCCTAGAGATATAAAAAGTGTCATAAAAGGATATTTTAAAAAATTGTATGCCAACAAGATGGATAACTTTGATAAAATGGACAAATTACTAGAAACACACAAGCAGCTTATATTGTCAAAAGAAGAAATTGATGAAATCAACAGACCAATCATAAGGAATGAAATTGAACTCATCAAAAACCTACCAAATAAGAAAAGCCAAGCACATTTACAGGTGAATTCTGCCAAACATTCCAGAAAGAACTAACACGAATCCTGCTTAAACTCTTCCAAAAAATAGAAGTGAAGGGAACATTTCCTAATTCAGTCTATCATGCCAAAATCACCCTAATACCAAAGACACACAAAGAAACCACATTGAAGGAAAACTATAGACCAATGTCTTTAATGAATCTACATGCAAAAATCCTCAAAAAAAAAATACTTGTTAATCATATACAACAACACACCAAATGAATTTTACACCATGATGAAGTGGGTTTCATCCCTGGTATGCAAGGATGGTTCAACATAAGAAAATCAATCAACATAATACAGCACATTAAAATATAGAAAGAAAAAAATCACATGATCATCTCTATTAATGCAGAAAAAAATTTAGACAAAATAAAGCACGATTTTCTGATAAAAACACTCAAAAGATAGGAAAAGAAGGAAAGTTTCTCAACTTGATAAAGGGTATGTATGAAAAACCTACAACTAGCATCACACTTAACAGTGAAAATGTAAAGGCTTTCCCTCTAAGATCTGGAACTAGACAAGGATGTCAAATGTCACGGCTCTTATTTAACATTGTGTTTGAAGTATTTGCTCAAGTACTGCAGTAATAAAAATATATAGAAGGCATCGACATTGGAAAGGAAGAAGTAATAATTTCACTATTTGAAGATGACATGATTCTATACAAAGAAATTCCTGAGAAATCCACAAAAGATAAATGAGTTCAGTAAAATGGCAAGGTATAAGAGCAGCACATAAAAATCAGTAACATTTCTGCACAACAATAATGTGCAATATGAGGAGGAAATAAAAAATTTTGTTTACAATGTCAACTAAATAAATCAAATACTTAGGAATAAAGTTAACTAAAGATGTAAAATTTTTACCCAGAAAACCACAAAATATTTTTTAAAGAAAATAAAAGAAGACCTAAGTAAATGGAAGAATATTCCATGTTCATGAGTTGAAAGACTAAACATGATTAAGATGTCTGTCCTACCCAAATTGATTTACAGATTTAATGCAATACCAATAAGAACTAAAAGAGTGTTTTTTAACTGAATTGGAAAAGCTAGTCATGAAATCTATTGGAAGGTCAATGGTCCCCGAATAGGCAATAACATATTGCATACGAAAAATGAAATTGGAGGAAACATGCTAACTGATATTAAAACACTACAAAGTACAAAGGTACAGTAGTAAAAACTTCAAGGTATTGGAACAACGATAGACATACTGCCCAATGGAACAGAATTTAGAGTTCTGAAATAGAGCCTTGGGTATATGATCAACTGATATTTGTCAAGGCCACCAAGCTCACTCAACTGGGACAGAATGGCTTCTTCAACAAATGGTGATTGGAGAACAGGGCATCCATATCTGTGGCAGTTTGATATTGTTTATGAATTCCAAAAATAGATATTGGATTATGTTTGTAATTGGTCTTTCCCTCAGGGCATATTAGATTATAATGGATTCAGAGGTTACACTTTTACTTGATTAAATAATGATAGAGACTTTGATTGGGACACATAAGAGAAACCACACCACAGAGAAGGAATTTTAAAGGTTTGGATGCTGGAGCCTGGGAAGAAAGGACACAGAGGAATAGAGAGCTCAATTAGACATGGCAGAGGCCCTGGGAAGAGAGAGAAGCTGTTCACTTGATAGTCTACAGCTGGCCTTGTGGAGCAAGCAGAGCAGCTGAGCCCAGAGAGAAATCAGCCCTGGGAAGAGAGGAGCCATCTTGCTCCAATACGTGGTGACAGACTTTGGTGCATGAAGTAACTTATGCATTGTGGCCTTGTAACTGTAAGTTAGTACAATAAATAAATACCTTTTATAAAAATCAGCCAATTTCTGGTATTTTGCATCAGCACCTCTTTGGCTAACTAATACAATATCCAAAAGAATGACAGTGGATCACCATCTCACTCCTGATACAAAAGTTAATTCAAAATGGATTGAAGACCTAAATATACAAGCCAAGACCATAAAGCTCCTAGAAGATAATGTATGGAAGCATCTATGAGATCTTGTATTAGAAAACAGTTTCATAAACTTTGCACATAGAGTATGAGCAATGAAATACAAAATACATAAATTGGACCTCCTCAAAATTAAAATCTTTTCTGTTTTAAAAGTGTTTGTCAAGAATGTGCAAAGGCAACCTACATAATGGGAGAAAATATTTGTTAAACTTTTATACAATACATGCCTAATATCTAGCATATATAAAGAAACTGTACATCCCAAAATTTAAAAAAGACAAACAATCCTTTTAAAAACATGAGCAAGAGATTTAAATATACACTTCTCCAAAATATAAACACAAATGGATAAATAGCATGTGAAAATATGTTCAGGATCATGCTATTAGGGAAATGCAAGTCAAAACTAGAAAATATTTCATTTTACACCTATTAGACTGGCAGCTATTAAATAAAAAACAAAGAACTAAAAGTTTTGGAGAGGATGTGGAAGAAAGGGAACCTTCATCCACAGCTGGTTGGAATGTAGAATGGAGCAGCCATTGTGGAGGACAGCTTGGTGGTTTCTCAGGAAGCTAAATATAGAACTGACATATGATCCAGCAATCCCATATCTGGGTATATACCTAAAAAATTTGAAAGCAGGGACATGAACAGATATTTCCAAACCAATGTTCATAGTTGCATTATTCACTACTGCCCAATGTTGGAAGCAACCCTAGTGTCCATCTACAGATGAATGGATAAGCAAATTATGGTATAAAAATACAACAAAATATTACTTTTAAGAAAGAATGATGTATTTACACATAGGACAACATGGATGAATCATGAAGAACTTTTGTGCATGAAGTAAGCAAGGCAAAGAAGGCCAAATATTACATGACATCACTGATATGACTTAAGTAAGTTGAGCAGACCTGTAAGGTTAGTGTCTGGAAAATAGTTTATCACGAGACTGAAATGAAGACGATGTGGTAAGCCAATGCTCAATATTGACAAAATCTATGATAAGGTGGAAGGGAGTGGTTGGCGTGCGGACTGGGTGATTGTAGTACAGTGATGTGTAGGTTTGATGGTGCTGGAGTGTGAGGGGGAGTAGGGTGTGTTGTTGGTTTGGATTATCCATAGAACTGGGGAGAGAGGTGAAGGAAGGAACTGGTGAATTCTGGGGATTAGTAGGTCTGTGGTTAACATCACAATTGTGGGAATGTTCTTTTGGCAAATATGGCAAGGGAAGTTTACTGGTACAGGGCTTGGGGGTTGAGGGTATGTGTGGGATAAGACACACTTGCAGTGTGTCTTCAATGGAATATGAAAGTGTCCATCCTGTCATAGTGTGTTATCTCAGCGGGGGAGACCAACACAATAAACAAGAAAATATTAAACACCCCATGCTGGGGAGTCCTGCTGTGTTCTCCATTGGGAGGGCAAGAATCTCTTGAGAATATAGGTAGTGCCTAATACAAGAAAACAGATCAATATTTCAAGTCCTCAATATTATTGCATCTAACCATGCATCTTATTCTTCAAAACTGATACCTAGTGATTGCCAAAGGTCTGAGGGGAGGGGGAGGATATCAGAGTAGATGGAACGTAGGATGTTAGAATTGTTCTGCATGATTTTGCAATGATGCATACAAGCCAGTTTACATTTTAAGATCTATAAAAGTGTATGGTGCAAAATGTATACCATAATGTGAACCATTGTCCAGGGTTAGTAGCAATGCATCAATATTTGTACATCAATTGTAACTAATGTAGCATAAACATGTAAAATGTTATTAATAGGTGACAGTGGGAGAAAGGGTGGGGGTTGGATCATGTGGTCTCATATTTTCTATGTGAGTTTTTAAAAACCTAAAGTTTCTTTGAAGATATAGTGAATAAAACAAAACACTGGGTATATATACAGAAGAAATTGTCACTGTCCATAAAAGATAACAGATCTTATGGTGAAAGAAACAATGAAAAAAATTTTATTATATTTTATTATTTATTTTGTATTTTATTCATTTATTTTATTTTATTATTATTTTTATTTGTTTATTTTTTTGGCTTGGGTTTGGGAGAGGTTTTTTTTGTTGTTGTTGTTACATATCCCCACCCCCTTTCTGCCTGCTCTTGCTGTGTATTCATTTTTGTGTTCTTCTATGTCTGCTTTTTGTCTCTCCCTGTTGTGATGACACACTGAGTCAGCCCACCACATAGGCAGCTTGCCCCACTCATGGGCGGCTCTGTTCCATTTCACGGGTGGCTCAGCTCCATTTTTCATGGGCAGCTCAGCTCCATTTCTCGTGGATGGCTAGGCTCTGTTCACTGGTGGCCTGCCCTGCTCGTGGCAGCTTTGCCCTGCCTGTGGTGGCTTTTTTGCCCTGCCCATGGTGGCTTTTCCCTGCCCATGGAGGCTTTCCCCCTCAATGTGGTCTGCCTGCTTGGAGAGGTCCCTGGGAACTGAACCCGGGGCCTCCCATGTGGTGTACCGGTGCCCTATCCACTGGGCTACAGCTGGCCCCCTGGGGGAGGTTTTGATCACAAAAGGGTCACACCTGTGGCAGCAGAGTATCACTGGTGTGGTGTGTCAGTGATGGGGGAAGTGAGGGGAAGTGGCACCTGGGGCATGCCTCTCTGACATATGACTATGTTCAAGTAGTCATGAGGCATTGTCTCAATGGGTGGAGACTCAAATAATAAACAAAATAATATTGAATTTCCATCCCCAGAAGTCCAGCTACATTCTCTAAAAGAGCAGCAAGAATCCCCGACATATGCAGCTGGTGCCTAGCCATGGAGTACAGACAGTTACACCAGACCCTTGATATGGATTGTTATACTTATGAACCTTGTTCTTGTGAAATTGAAACATAGCCTGCTATTATATATTGTCTAAGAGTTGCCCCATGAAAGCCTCCTTGTTGCTCAAATGTGGCCTCTATTTAAACCAAACTCAGAAAATAAACTCACTACCTACCCCTGGCATGGCATGTTTCCCAGAGCACCTCCCTGGCACTGAGAGACTATTATGAAGTGCCAATTATTGATGGCTTTGTAAAAAGACCTTGAACAAAAGGAGGAAATATTAAATACAAATGAGTTTTTATGATTAAAGGATTTCAAAGTGAGTAGGCAGGTCAATCCAGAGGTTACATTTATGCACAGCTCAGTAGGGTTTCATAGACTGCCACAGTAAATGTGCCTCAAACAGTAGGGCTCCTGTGGGCCCTAGAGACACCTAGACACTATAGGTAGTGCCAAAAATCTCAGGGATTAATAGCCCTGTCAGTAGACCTTACTTTGGAATATATGCTTCCCAATGCAACAGTTAGACTCATTTACAAGTTACCTACACATGGCTTTTCTGCCCCTTTTATTTGAACCTATAATTAACATTATATTCATTAAATATATGTCCCAGAGATATAAACCTTTGGTATGTTCATATAACAGCTGACCCCTGAAACACAACAGAATTGCACACTTACTCTTCAGTTCATTGGAATTATCCAGGACAGCTAACAAAAGGATGATGATGGACAATGCTTTTTTTCAAAAACACAACTGCAAAGTATCTACAACTGCAAAGACAGTTCTATCTATTGGCCCCATGGGATCTAAGTTCCTCACAAGAAGAAACAGAGTGGGCATCACCATCCCCAAATTTTCAAGATAGAGGAATGAACAAAGATAAGGAGGGACTGCAACTATGGACTAAATTATAATTACTATTCTAGCAAAGAAAGAATGCATATTATTGATACAAAAGCAGTGTCCACCAGAGGATCTAGGGGAAAGGAGAAAGAAGAGTAGTTGTAACATGGGGCATTTTTTGAACATGAAAATTGTCTGACATGACATTGCAATGGCAGATACAGGCCATTATACATTTTGCCAGAACTTATAAAATTGTGCAGTACAAAGGGTAAACTATAATATAAACTATAGACTATGATAAGTAGCAGTGCTTCATTGTGTGTTCATCAATTTTAACAAATGTATCAAACTAATGAAAGATGCTGATGGGATGAAAGTGTGGGAGGTGGAAGGGGTGGGGTATATGGGAATCTCCTATATTTTTCATGTAACATTTTTGTAATTTAAAGCTTCTTTAAAAATGAAAAAAATATAAATTAAAAATTTAAAAAATCAATTATAAAAAAAGTATGTCAAACTAGATCAAAGGCTCATATTTAAGAGCTAATGCTATAACTCTTAGATGATAACATAGGGGAAAATCTTGGAATAAAATATTTAAAAATCATTTATATAATAAGGGAACATATAATGAACTCTTAAAATTCAAAAAATGCAAACAACCAAATTAAAAAATGGACAGAGGATTTGAGTAGATATTTCTGCAAAGGTATACAAATGGCCAACATGGCCAACATGAAAAAACTTTTGAAAATTTTTAGTCAATAGGTATATGTAAATCAAAATTACAATTACATATCACTTCAAAGCCATTAGCATATTCATAAAATAAAAGAAAATGAAGCAGAAATACAAGTGTTGGCAGGGATGTTGTAGTAGTCAGTCAAAGGGGTGGTGATGCAAAGTACGAGAACTCTTGACTTTTATAAAGGGTATTTATTTTGGGTAGATGCTTACAGTTCACAGGTCTTAAAGAGTCCAATTCAAGGTACCATAAGAGGTACTTTTTCACCCCAAATCTGTTGCCACGTATTGATGCAAGATGATGGGTGATGTTAGTAAGAAGGGTTCAGCCTTCCTTTTTCCTCTTAAGGATCTGTGGTCCTAGCTTCTTCCAATCTCAGCTGTAGGCTGGCATGAAGCTCATCTCTTTCTCCAGGGCTCATTTCTTTCTGGGATCAGATCCTCAGTTCTCTTCCTAAGGTCAGCAATAAACTATCAGGCTTGTCTCTCTTCCTGGGGCCTCTGCCATGTCAAATGAATTGTCTCTCCTCCTCTGTATGCCTCTCTGTGTGCTCTGTCTCCATGTCATTTTCTCTGTGAGTCCCCACTCACCAAGTTGGAGGGAACTCAACATCCTACTGATGTGGCCAAATCAAAGCCTTAATCATAATTTAATTAAGTAAAAGTGAATCTCTGAATTTAATATAGTCTAATAGGCCCAGAAGAAAAGAGCAGTTTACAAACAATCTATATTTCTTTTAGGAGAACATAAATAATATCAAACTGCTAAAGATGTAGAGAAATTGTAAACATCATACACCACTGGTGGGAATCTAAAATAATACAGCCACTGTGGAGAACTGTTTGGTGGTTCTTCAATAATTTAAACACAGAATTACCAAATAGCAGAGCAATTTCATCTCCAGCTCTGTACTTAAAAAGAAATTAATACATATGTTCACTACAATATAAGTACATATTATATTAATAATCTTCCATGAAATATCCAAAAGGTAGGACACTAAGGGAAAGAGACTAGGCAAAATGTAATACATATTGTTTGACACCTTCTATACAAAATGTAACTACAAATAAATTAGGTAAATGGAAATAGATCAACAGTTATTTATGGCAGGGGAAGGATAAAGAGATTGTGAGGTTACTCATAAGGGGTAGGGACATTTTGTTTCTTTGTTCTTTGTTTTGTATGGTTTGTGATATGTTTCAATAAAACTGATTTAAAAAAAGAAGTTAAATAAGTGTTCAAACAAAAAGTTGTACATAGTGGCTCATAGCAGTATTATTCACAATAACCAAAAGGTGGAAGCAACCTAAGTGTCCATCGACTTGATGAATGAATAAGAAAATGTATTTATCTAAAATTCCTACACCATTTTTTACATTCCCACCAGAAATTTGAGGTTATAAATTTCTCCATGTCCTCACCAACACTTTTTACTCTCTCTTATATGTCACCCTAGTGTATAAAAAGTGGTATTTTGTCATGGTGTAATTTGTATTCTTATTGCATAATTTTATATCTTCTTTGGAAAAATGTATATTCAAATGCTTTACCCATATTTTCTTTGGAAACCAGTTTGGTAGTTCTTCAAAATGT
>PVKH010010560.1:0-18188 GCA_004027955.1 Chaetophractus vellerosus | reverse complement strand
AAACCGTCTGTGTGCTGGAGCCAGTTTCTACCAGCTCTCAGGTGAGCTGATTATTAAGTAATCAGGAATTTTGCAAGCCCACAGTTAAACTGCTGGTAGCTTGAAATTGGCCATGGTGGGAATATTTACTCCATGGAAATTGGCAAAGGTTGTAAATCAGGACTTTTTGCAGAGCCAGTTTACCAGCAGACCTCCTTTACCCAACAAGACTCATTTATTTGCTTCCACTGTGCTGAAAGTGTTTCTCTGTCCATGCTTTTCCTCTATCTCCATCTAATAAATCCCTACAAAGCTCAAGTAATCTTTCTTGGGAAGCCATCCTTGGTTACCCAGTCAGTGAATTAGACACTTGTTCTTTCTTCTATTCAGTCCTATGGCATCCTTTCATTATAGCAACTGCCACAATTTTACGATGTTTACAGGCCTTTCCTCAACTGCTCTGTGAGCAATTTGAGGGCAGGACTTTATTCTTGCTAATCTTGGCATCCAGGTATCTAGGGGGTGCCTACCTGTCATGTAGTGAGGGCACCAGCAATGTTTGTTTTACTGTAAGTTAAATACATTTCTAAAGCAAAGGTGTGGATGGAACGCTAACTTACACATAATCTTTCCTTTGGGATGATCCACACTTGACTGATTCGCTATAAACCACAAACGAATTCACTATAAACTCTCTTGACTTCTTTCTTTTGCTTGAATTACATGGCTAATTAAGAAAAATAAATAAATGAAATCTAACAACAGTCAGCTTCCATCACCTCAACCCACTCCCCAATTCACATACACACACCAAATTAATTAGATATGCAATTTTCTTTCCCCTGTGCCCAGAAAAGACCTGCAAGATTTGCTCCAAACCCAGGAGGAATACAACAACAATCCCGTAGTCGGAGGGTGGGGGCTGTGGGGGGGGGATGCATGCAGGTAACAATCCCTTGACTCTCAGGGATTCAGAAGCTTCAGGCATGAAATTGATGGTGAACCCACTCTTTGTTTCCAGTGAGACATTAACCATATACCACATATCACCTTGAACCTGGGAAGGAAAAGAGAATTACATATAAATGTGGCAAGTACCAAGTAATGGCTGTCACAAGACAGTATCACAGCAGATCATCCGAGACTTTACTCTCTGTTCTGCTTCTGCCTCACAAGAAAAATAGTGTTGAATAATTTAAGGGCCTGATTTTGTTTGATATGTACCAACAATTATTGATATTTGACTTCTTTCATTTAACTGGATGTTTTGTTCAATAAGTTATGCAAATTACTGTAATTAAATTTAGTAAGCATTATATGTTACTGCTGTACCCATTTCACAGATGAGGATATTAAGCCTTAGAAAAGTCAAGTAACTGGTCATGGTCATATATCTAAGAAATTAATGAGAACTGATTTTTCTGATCACTTCAGGACACTGCTGCAACTGTGCAAAATACAAACATTCTAGTTGAGAAGGCAAAATATATGTAGGAAAATAGCACAGACAATACAAAACTTAAGTGTAATGGGAATTTGGGTTGAAAGACAGTAAGAAAATAACTCCAGATGTTTGCTCAATGTCTGTTTTCTTGGCTAGACTACCAGGTCCATGAGAACAGGAATCAAGTCTGTTTTGTTCATCTATATGCCTAGCATACATAGGTGCTTAAGAAATATCTGTAGGCTGACTGACTGAATGAATGAGTAAATGAGATGAGGATTTCTGTAAGTGGAGTTGATGCATTGAATATCCCCTTAGTAAGTATGAATAGGATGGTTTATATTCTGACTAGTGTTAAGCTTAGGTAGTAAGGCACAAAGATTGGGAGAGAATAATTTAAATGGATAGGTAGAATGGAGTTAATCAAATCTGAAATTGTGCCTTCTTGAAGTCCAGTCCTAAACTGCTTAATAGTAACAACAATAACAAAATAAAAATTTTTTCAGGACTTGGTATATGATAGTTATTTTGCCAAACTCTTCGTATACATTATCTCTTCTATTTTTCACAACAACATTATTAGAATATATTATTAACCCAATTTAAAAAATGATAAAACCAGGGCTTGAAAAGTTTAAGCAACTTGCTAAGATAATGCAGACAACTGACAAGCATTTGAGCGAAACTTTGAACAGTCTCAAACCTACAACTTAAATTCTTTATTTCTTTATTTCTTTATTTTTAAAGATACTTAGATTACATAAATGTTACACAGAAATGATAGGGATTCCCATATGTCTCTTAAATTCTTAATCACATGTTTTAGTTCAAGTCCTCTGAGATTTTGATGAGACAGGATTAGAACGGCAAGAAATTTACTGTGAAAAAACACCTGTGAGGGAAAATGGGGATGGAGCTGGTAGACGTTGGAAGATCCTTCAGTCTATGATGCATGTTTAAGCCCTTGTGAGGAAGAGAGAAAAAGAAAGAAGTCTGAGTAGAAAGAGCCTTCAGTGGCAGAGCAGTTCTAAGGAAGCTTTAATGGTAGCCTTTGAGCCAAAATCACCTGGCAGAAGTCTTACATCTTATAGGAATATGCCTTCATTAACGTTCTTGCCACACTGAGTTACTGACTGGGAGTACCCTGGAAATCATGGCCTTGGTGCAGTCAGAGACCAGCAACTGGGGCTGTCATTCAATCATATTCCCTACATTAGGAGATTTGAGAGGTGCACTTCCATGACTGCTACAGTCACGAGTCTACTTCTACCCAAAGTGTTAGTCTTTGTTTCTCACAGGTTGGACAATCAGAGGCAGCAGTAGCTAGATCAGTCTTGACAAGTGGGAGACATGCTGGGAGACTATGTTGGGCCCACTCATAGACAGTTTATGTACCTATAGTGCCATTTCTGGAGTGGCCGATGATAAAAGCTACCTAAGGTCAACTTGCTGACTTATCTTGTTTACTTGGTTCTTCAGTGGCTCTTTTGTGGTAGATGTTTTCTGGTGGACATTAACATATAATTTTAGAATTGTACACTTCATGCTCACCACCTTATGTCCATCCACATGCCCCTATCCCAGATATCCTTGTCTCCAATCTTCCAGTGCTTTTCCTTCTGAATGCTGACCAGACAGCAAAGCCATTAGCCACTGCCAGGGAACTATATATATTCTCACCTCAGGCCACTTTTCCTTCCATACATAGTGAATAGGCAGAAGCATCACTTACACTTGTGCTCACTGGCAAGATTTTTCCTCTTCACTGTCTTTCACAGTCAACCCTGAATGCGGCTATGATACAGCAACTGTCCATTTTCAGCTTGCAGCTACCAAGCTGACTAATCCATAGACCAAGTCCAGCCTTTTCCTCCTGCCTTAGCTAGCCATATGGAACCTATATTATGCCATATGTGAACTGGAAGAGGGATAATGGTGCAACTGCGGTGGGTGACATGGGAGTTTGGGCACACGCACCTTAGTCATGTCCTCTAGTTCTGCTTGAGGTTGATGCGAAACGTACCATTTACAAATTACAATGAATTGCTACTGATTCTGTCCAACTTTTGTCAGTTATGACAGAACCTAACTTATAATGGACAGCTCCTGATGCATGGCCACTTGGTGCCACAAGATCAAGTGTTCTGTCTCTGGCAGGGTTCGGTAACATGCCAGGAGCTATTTCTCAAAAGATGCGTAATTCCTTGCTGCATGTGGCATGTACTTACTCCAGAATTCCAGGGATCTGCAATATGATTCTCTCACTGGACTTGCCATAAGCTCCATACTGCCTCTTCTTCTACCACCAACACCTCCAACAACTACATTGTATGGTCCAAGTGGCAGTCATTCTTCAAATGCAGCCTGCACCTGCTGCAGAGTCCTCTTTCATTCAAGACTCACTCAAAGTTGGCTGCTTTCTGTGTCACCAAGTATATGGGCTTGAAAAATATTCCCTGGAGCAAAATGTTTTGCCTCAAGAGCACAAACAGACAAGGCACTGTACTTTTTTCCTCTAAGGCATAGAATATGCAGCAATGTATCTTTTACCTGGATGGGATATCCTAGCATGCCCCTGACCATTGCACCCTTAAAACTTCCTTCAAGTGACAGGTCCCATAACCCTCATGGATTTATCTCCCACATTTTGGAGTGCATGTGTCTTACCAAGGTCTGCAGTGTAATAGCCATTTCTTGCTCATCCTGTCCAATCAGTATATCATTGATAATAATGAATCAATGTGATGTTCTGAAGGGTAGACTGGCAATCCAAGATTTTAGTACTTTATTTATTTATTTATTTTTAAAGATTTATTTATTTTATTACATATCTCCCTTTCCCCCCGCTGCGGCGACGCGCCGAGAGTGGTCACTGCGCAGGCGCGGCTTTCCCCGCTTGTGGGCGGTCTCTGCGTCCGTTCACGGCTGGCGCTTGCTTCAGTTCGCGGGTGGCTGGCTGCGCTCCATCCGCGGGCGACCTGCCCTGGCCGTGGCGGCTCTTGCCCTGGCCGTGGCAGCTTCTTGCCCTGCCCACGGCGGCTCCGGCCCGCCCATGGCGGCTTGCCATTCTCAAGGCGGTCTGCCTGCTAGGAGAGGTCCCCGGGAATCGAACCCAGGGCCTCCCATGTGGTATGCCGGTGCCCTATCCACTGGGCTATCGAGCCGGCCCCTTAGTACTTTATTATGAAGAGGACAGGAGAGTGAATTCAGCCCTGAGAAAAGAATGGAAATGATACTGTGTTTTGTCTCATGTGAATGAGAACTTTCCTTATTATCTCTCTTTCTCTTTTTTAGGTACTGGGGACCGGGGATTGAACCTGGGACCTTGTATGAGGGAAGCTGGTGCTCAAGCACTGCTCCACATTGGCTTCTCTGATTTGTTTTTTTTTTTCCCTTTGTTTTGCTTGTTTTTTGTTTGTTTGTTTTTCCAGGAGGCATAGGGAACTGAATCTGGAACCTCCCATGTGGGAGGTGGGCACTTTACCACTTGAGCCACACCATCTTCCCATTTCCTTATTATTAATCTGCTCTAAGAGTGATATGTCCTGTACAGCATTTGAAGTAAGAGCTACTTCTTGGCTAAGCCTGGGTGGTCTAGAGTCCTTCTTCATGAACCACTTGTGTTCTGCTGAGGCCAGATTGGTGAATATGACAGACTAGAAATATGACATGGACATCATGCCCGCATCCTTCGATCTTGTAATGGTGGCTCCTTCATTCAAGCCACCTTCCCCCACAACCCAGGATGTAATGGTTTGGATTTAGTATCTTGGTCAGGGTGGAATAGTTAATTTCAGAGATTTGAAATTAGCCTTCCCTGCTATGGTAGTCCTTACTCACAGGCCAAGGAAACAATGTAGAGATTACTCTAACTGCTAAATATGTCAATTCTAATTATACATCCAGGGATTGGGGAAATGACCAGTTAGTGAGTGTACAAACCCAGTGGGTCCCCTTGAGCCAGTCTTCAGGAAGAATTAAATTTATTACCTGATCCCTGGAAGCCCCCACTCTAATGGTCGTCATGATGATACTGTGGGTCTCTGCTTATCAATGTTAATTCAGAGCCTATGTTCAATAGTCCTTGAATGTCTTTTCCCCTTTCCCAGTGTACATACAGATACATGAGAAAATGACTTGAGAAGGACTTGGGGAATCATTATAGGAAATACTTGCTGAGATGGTGCAGCATACTTCCTCCCATGGACCTAGTCATCTCTTCACTCAGTGGGTTCCAGTCTGAAAATTCACTTAGATCATGTCTTTTCATTAAGGTGACTCCCCTGAGCTACCTGCTCTCCCTTTCTTGATTTTTGTAGCTATTAAGCAACACACTTGATGGTTGCCCATCTTCTTTGCCCGTTTCTCATTATCCTACCAAAGGACATCTATACAACTTAGAAATAATCAGCAAACGTCACCGCCTTTGTAGGCATTTTTATATCCATTTTTTCCAAATGCCTGAATTATTATTATACACTGCGAGGGTTTTATTATTGCACTCCCAGGACTTATTTCCAGGCCACCTGCTGTGAAATCTTGAGCTACTGGACCACCCTTGTGTGCCAGGGGCTACCCATTTCCTGATCTTGAATATAATAGCTGTGCAGTCTTTTAGTCTGAGTCATTTATCATAAATCTTTTAGCCATGTCAAGGGCAGTGACCACATCAACTTTTTCCGTCATTTAGATCTTTGCTGAGGTACTGCTGCACTGGCTACCATCAAGCCTCATCCCGAAGATGAAAGCTTTGGAACCTATTTTGCTGAGGTGGGGTATTTTGTAATCAGGTTTCATGGTCATTGCCCAAAAGATAGGACACGAATACCATTTTAATGAAAAAATTCGGTGCACCATTTTCCTTAGCAGTTCAAAACAGGTGGAAGAGCGTATAGTATGGAGATGTTAATCTACAGGAGGAAAGACTGAGAATAACGTCTTCCCACTTTCTTGTCTCTCTGCTTTTCTTGCCCTCACTTCACACCAAAACTAGACAAAATAAATCAATATTAGAATTAAGACTTTATACCATACTGATCTGCCTACAAGTGACTAAAGTATTTTGCGGTGGGGTGTGGTGTGGTGTGTGTATGAATTTGTATGTCTATGCTTTCTCTGAGGATGAGACAAGTAAAAGTCAATAAGAGGATTCACATTCCCATCGTTGCTCTCAGCAGCACAATTCCACAGCCAATTTATTCACCCAGGCTTTAGTTCTCAAATTATGTTGTTAGCATCGGCTACACACAGTTTCTAAAGATAGCTTCTTTCAAAAGAGGCAAACAAGTTGGCGAGAGATAATCTGTTTGAGGAAACTTTACACTGAGGAACAGAAGTTAAGAAATAAGTGGATAAGATAGTCATGTGCATAGTTTCTGAAGTCTATTATATATATCCTCTAGTTTTTACAAACTAGTGAGATAAATAATATGATCATTCCCATTTAGGTGACAGATGCTCAAGATCAACTAGCAATTGAAATAGCAGAGCTGGTACTCTAACCTAGGTCTTACATTTCTTACTCCTTTTAATCTTATTTTTCTAAAATTTTATTTTAAAAGAAGTTTTAGATTACAGAAAAGTTACATCGAAAATATAGGGGCCCCTCCCCCCTCACATTTTCCCCTATTAATAACATATTACATTAGTGTGGTACATTTGTTACAATTGATGAACACATATTGGAGCATGGCTACTAACCATGGTCTATAGTTTACTTTATGGTTTACACTTTGCCCTGCACAATTTTATAGGTTTTGGCAAAATGTATGATGGCCTATATCTGTCATTGCAATATCATGCAGAGCAATTCCAATGTCTTTAAATTTCTCTATGTTCCACCTATTCTTCTCTCTCTCTCCCCTCAGAACCTCTGGTAACCACTATCTTCATAACACTGTTAAGTGTTCTTTTATTAATAAATATACTTTGTCCATGGTTGCATTCCCCTCTTATGTTTGCTCATTCCTCAACCTTGTGATTTGGAGATGGTGATGTCTGCTCTGCCTCAGGTTGAGAGGAGGCTTAGATCTTATGGGGCAAATGGAATGAACTGTTTTGCCTGCAGTTGTACATACTCTTTGCTTTTTTGGGGGCGGGGGTTGTCCATCATCACCATTTTGTTAGTTGTCCTGGGTGAGTTCAATGAACTGTAGAGTAGGTGTTGGCTGCAACACCGCTAAGATTCAGGGCTCAACCAGCTTATGAACAGACCAAAGATTTAAGTCTCTGGGATATATATTTAATGGGTATAGCGCTAATTATAGGTTTAAATAAAAGGGGAAGAATCATGTGTAGGGAAATTATAAATGAGTCTAACTCTGTTACATTGGGGCAATAGATTACCATATATTCCAAGGATTACCCCCTTAATCTTTGCACCTCCCTCAATGTATGTGCTTGCCATATTTTTATTTTGCAGCCTGCTCCCACATTTGGGCAGATCATCATTGCATTAGAATGTAGCTGAGTAATATTAACCCTCTAGAGCAGTGAATTTGGCACAGAAATACTCAGTTGATCATTTATCCTCATTTCACAATACCTCCTACACACACTACATACATACTTAACCATATTCCATTATTTCCTTCCATTTTGCAGAACTCCTAATATGCTTCTATATTCTAAGTATTTTCTTACAGAAGGATATACTTAAATGCATTCTTCTTGTGAGAAAAACAAGTAAGTATCCTTAACACATTAAAGCACAATATCAAAGACCTGTTGATCCTACAACAACACTACTCTACCCCTCACTCATTGGCCCCCAAATCCCATCAAAATCCCCTTAGGATTTTTTTAAGTGACATGCTGATTCTAAGTTTATATGTAAACTTACAAAGAACTCCCAAACCCCAATTATAAGAAAACAAAACAAAACAAAACAAAAAAAACCCAAGCCTAACACTTATTTACCAAAGATTTATGGAAGATAAATCAGCACATAGAAGAGATGCTTAAAATCATTAGTCATCAGGGAAATGCAACTTAATATCACAATAAGATACTACTACATACTTATTAAAATGACTAAAATTAAAAAAAAAAAAACAACAACCACTGATCACACCAAGTGTTGCCAAGGGTGTAGAGCAACAGGACCACATATATTTCTGCTGGGGCTAGAAAATGGTGCAGCCATTTTGGAAAACAGTTTGACAGTTTCTTATGAGACCCAGTAATCTTCCTCTTTGGGTATTTGCTCAAAACAAGTGAAACAGTATACACAAATGTTTATAGTGACCTTATTAATCACTGTCAATACCTAGAAATAACTAAATGTCCTTTAATTGGTGAATGGATAAACTGTGGCATACCTACATTATAGAATACTACTTACCAATAAAAAGGTACAAACTGCTAAATCATGGAACGACAGGGATCAATCTCAAATGAATTATGCTAAATTTAAGGATCCAGACTCAAAAGGCTATCTATTGCATGATTTCATTAATAAGACATCCTGCATGATTTCATTAATAAGACATCCTGCAAAGGGCAAAACTGTAGGGATAGAAAATAGATCATTAGTTGCCAGAAGCTGGAGGAGGGAAGGATTTGACTACAAAGGAACAAGAGGGAATTTTCTGGGGTGATGAAAATCTTCTGTATCTTAAATGTGATGACAGCTGTATGGCTATATACATTTGTCTAAAGGTATAGAACTGCATAGTTAAAAAAAAAAAAAACTTTAATAAACCCAAGGCTAGTGAGATTAAATAAGTTCCTAAAGCCACACAGCTATAGGATAGGTAACAAGTGGCTGTTAAATGTAGGTAACTCTGCAGGACACAAAGATACAAAATATAACAATAACTTCAGTAGTTACTGTTGGTCGAGTATCTATTACTTGCTCAACACCGTAACTGAGGATTTAAAATTAACAAATAATTATGATTACTGAATCATTATATAGATGCCTTGCCACTTCCAGTATATTTAAAAATAGCCAAAGGTTAATATCAGAAATAACTGGAACTGGCTAGTGTGCAAATATCTGTTCAAGTTCCTACTTTCAGTTTTTTGGGGGTATATACCTACAGAGGTCACATGGTAATTCTACACTTAAGTTTCTGAGCAACTGGCATATTGTCTTCCATAGCAGCTGCACCACATTACATTTGCATCAGCAATGAATGGATGTTCCTAAATCTTGTAATTTTGTTTTTCTTTTCTTTTATTAGTAGCCTTTCTAGGGTGTGGAATGTTATCCCATCTTGGTTTTGATTTGCATTTCCATGATGGCTAACAATGCTTTCATGGGCTTTTTGACCATTTGTATATCTTTGTAGAACTGTCTGTTCAAGTCTTTTGCCCTTTTTTTTTTTGAGGTACCAGGACCTCGCATGTGAGAAGCTGGCGCTCAACCACTGAGCCACATCGCTGCCCTGAGTTTGTTTTTCATTTTGTTTTGCTTGTTTGTTTTATTGTTTGTTTGTTTTTCCAGGAGGCACTGGAAAGCAGGTGGCAGTTTAATAAGAATTTCCACACAAATACCAAAAGTAAATAAGGAAACCTGTGAGCGAGGGTGGGGGCAGAGGGGGAGTAGGTATGTGGGAGTCCTGTATTTCCTGAATGATGTTTCTGTAAATACACAACTGTTCTAATTTTTAAAAAAATTCCAGTTCATAGTAGCATTATTCATAATAGCCAACAGGTGAAAGCAACCCAAGTATCCTTCAGATAAAAGGATAAATAAAATATGCCATATACATACAATGGAAGATTATTCAGCTGTTAAATGAAGTTGACACATTCTAAAACATGGATGAGCTTGAGGACATCATGTAGAGTGAAATAAGCCAGGCACACAAAAAGACAAATATTGATCTCACATGTATGAAATCCCGAGAATAAGCAAATTTACAGTGTTTACCAGAGATTGGAGAGGGAGGAATAGGGAGTTATTGCTTAATGGGTGAAGTTTCTGTTTGAGGGGATGAAAAAGTTTGGGTAATGGATGTTTGCCGCGACCACCGCGGCAGATGTTGGTGATGGTAACATGTTGTGAATTAATTAATACCACTGAATAAGTACACCTGAAAGTGGTTTAAATGGGAATTTTTCAGTTCTTTCTACATTACAATAAAAAGTTATTTTAAAAAACTGCCAAAGACCTTCTAAGACAGTTTTTAAGAAAGGATTAAAATATGACATTCATGGAGAGAATAGAAAACAGAATTCTGGGGGCTATACATAAGAGAGAACTTTTCTCTTTCCAAAATGCAAGTTATATAGCATGTTTTTCCAGAGAATATTGTATGAAGTAACACTATATATGTTATTGATTCCTACTTAACTCCCAATACTTTACCTTTTGCAGTTCACTTCTAAACTTTTCATTCATCCACCAAGTGATTTATTGAGCACCAACTATGTGCCAGACACTATTCTAGGAACTTGTGATAACTAGATGTGCAAAACTGAGATTCTCTGTGTACAAATAGGGAAAGAGAACCAAGAAATATTTATAATTATATTATGTTAGAAGAGATAAATACCACGGAAAATAGAAATGACAGAGCAAGATAAAGAGGATGAAGATTGTAAGTAAGTGTTGAGGAACAAGCTTGAGATTTTAAAGAGGAGTCAGACTATGTCCAATTGACAAGGTGGCATTTGAACCAAAACTTGAAAAAAGTAGGTTACCATATTGACAACTGGGGTAAGGGCATTCTGACCATGTGTGGCATGGGCAAGAAACAGCAAAAAGTTCAGCATAGGTGGAATAAAGCAATAGGAGATGAGAGCAGAGATAAAGAGGGGAAGGACAGAAGTCAAATTATGTTAGAAGGACTTTGGCTTTTCTTCTTAATGAAATGGGATCCATAGTTTTGAGCAGAAGAGTGTCATGCTCTGACTTACATTTCAGAAGGATCTTTGAATTCTTCACCCTCAATTAATCAATTGTTAATATTTTTGTAATATTCACCTGTCTATATATATACATATTCTGTATACTACAATACTGTACTGTTATCACACCCAAGAAATTTAAAATTGCTATAGTGTAATATTTATACCATATTTAAATTTAAATGAGGTAACTATAATTTAGCATTCAGACCAGGAATTTTAAAATAATGATATAAAATTTTACATATGGTAAAATATACATATTATTGAGCATAGCTGTGTGGATTTTTACATATGAATTTGCCCAGAGAACCACTACCCAAAACAAAGTAGGTTCAATTAATAATTATGCTGAGACAACAGGTATAATCAGGGCTGATTATTTCTTCATGAGATTCAGATTAGATCTTTTTGGCCAGCATATTATTGCTGACATTGTGTACCCATTGCATCACCTCAGAAGGACATTTCAGTTTGTAAGATTTCTGGTGGTGCCAAGTTTGAATATTTGGTTCAGGTGGTCATAAGCAAATTTTATATGTAAAAAGCCTATCTTGCCAAATTATAGACATTTAGTTGGGGCACCTTCAGGTTAAATTATTCCAATTCTGTAAATTGGGAACTTAAACCTTGCCCTGTCTCCAGTGCCCCCATCTCTAATCATTGGGGCACTGTCAGGGAGGTCCAGGCTTTCCTCAAGCACATCCAGCTCTCAGTCTCCATCTCAGTTGCTTTGGCATGCACTCTTGGGGGCCTTCCACATCCATTTAGAGCCAAGGAGAGTTTGAGGGCTGGCCCAGATGTCTCACACTATTCCCAATCCACCTGACACCTTACATATATGGGCATGTACGAATGCACACATACATACACATTTGCAGGCATGGACTACAAATCTGTATGGCTGTTACTACTTTAATCTCTAGAGAAATCGGTGAGCAAGTCTCTTTTCTTGGCTCCCCAAACATCAAGGTAATCATATCAAGCAGTCCCATGTAACTCATCTGGGGCACAAAGAGTATATGGCTCCAACTGTTTGCCTCTTTTCTTCTAATCAGTTCTGGGAACATGGGTGAGACAGTGGGTAGCAGATAGGAGTGGAGTAGTTGAAGCTTTAGAGGAATTTGGGGGGAGGGTGTAGGGATTGGTAGAGTTGGATAGTAAATGTGACATTGATATTTCGGTGTGCCAAATGCAGTAAGAGGGGTAAATAAACTCCCTTAGTAGTGGAACATTATTAATTTACTTTGAGAAAGAAATATCAGTTACTTAAAGTATGTTATAAACAGGGAACTACCATAAGCAGAGTAAGAAAAACAAAACTATATTCCAAATTAATAAAGGGGAAAGAAAATGAGATAAAAACTTGATCAATCTAGTGAAAATAAGGTAAATGTTAAAAAAAAGAAACAATTAAAATTAATACCCATAATAGAATAAATTGAAGTCAGACTCTGGCCAATTCAAGGTCTGCCCTCTCAATTTCCAAACTTACAAAATGGGGTAATAATAAGATCAACGGTAGTGATTTGGTATAAGGAATAAATCAGTGAATTTTATATATTGCTCAGGAGAGTACCTGGTATGATACACTCTAAGCATTGAGTCTTTACTATATTATAATTTCTATTCTTAAATATTTTAAGCAAAATTATTTGTTCATCTTATCATGAACAAGAAATGAACAATCTAATATAGAACAAGCAAAAATAAGTACAGACATTCATGGAAATCTGAAAAAGAGGAGCAGGGAAATGGAGGAGGTTAAGGCAAAGTGGACACTTTTACAGTGTGAGATGGGTGATATCTGTTTACCTCTCAAATAATCTCACTTTTAGTATGAGCATCATGTCACCCTGTGAGCAATTTGTGAGGATTCACTGTTGAAACTGTGGAAATATCCTGCCTCTCAACAAACTTTGCTCTCTAGCTTTACCATTTATTGAGGATTCTTGCCCAAACCAATCTACACAATGATGGCTACAAGCTTTCCATCCTTACCATTTCCTCTATGGCATTAGTTTTTATATCTTCATAGGAGTAAAATAAAAATAAAAATAAACCTCCCCTACTCATAATAATAAAACATGGGAAACTGTCATACAATTTTTTTTTTTTTAAATCCCACAGGCCAAATGAAAAGTATCAGGTCTTTTCCAAAATTCACATGGCTATAAATTTAGTTAGTACATAAAAAATTAAAAATGAATCTTGAAAAAAAAATCATACTTTCTTTCTTGACACTTCTTTGAGATAAATACATTAATAATAATTTGCATGCAATGACCATGGCCCACTAAATACAATGGGTGATAACTTGTTTTTCATAAAGATTGGGAAAGGGCCCTGTCTTGATCCCAGAGCCAAATCACAGAAGCCTGAATGAAGAATTACTTTTGGGAAAAATTCTGTTTTGTATTCAAGAATCATGTAGAAACATTAAAAAAAAAAAATTAAACACTTTGAAATCGCTATACTTGCAGTTCCCAAAGCAGTCAGTATTCTGAGGTGGAAGTCCAGTACAAGGGGAAACTTGTTACCTCTTTGCTCAACTCCACAATGGTCAGCTGATGTACACCCCACTTACAAGAGCTGTTGAAGTCAGTTCTATTTCAGGAGGGTAGATTTATGGTATTATGGACAACTTTTTCATCTTATTAACCTGGGATAAGTTTGCAAAATGTTTTTTGCATTTTTGAACATAAGAGTCTCCTGTATCCCAAACCACGAAGGAGCAGGCACTGTTGGGGCCTGATGGTAGAATCTGCAACCCACCAGTTTGTGTGCCTGTGAACAGGAAACATGGAGGGCGTGGTGAGGTCCAGGGCTCAGCTGTCAGTGCCACCATAGAGTTGATTGTGGACCTTTTCCACCATCAATTGCAGTCATGGAAGTGTCCTTTTTCCCGTATTGTAATCTCACTGGAGGCTTTTCATTAAGACTTTGTTCCTATAAAGCAAATGAAGTGTTTGTTTTTAAAAATGTGGGAGTCAAGAAACATCAAATTTCATCCTTGGAAATAGCCTGAAAACACTGCCAGAACATCAATGAAATTATCCTAAAACCTTAGTATGGTGGGTGGAAATCAGGTGGTTGTGGGTCAAGGAATGAAGATCATTTTATCATGTCTAGAGGATGTTCCTGTCCTGTGTAGGCCATGCACAGGAGGGGTCCCAGAGAACTTTTTCTGTTTCGCCCTGTGGCCCAAGTATGTCATTAAAACACTGGTAGGTGTGCCAGGACCTGAGGGGCTGCCACACCTCTTGGGCTGGTGGAGGGGAAGCCTAGGCTGAAGCCCCACCCACTGTAGCTAGGAAGCTCCCCTGGTCTGCCCCACCCTCTGGTGCTCAGTAACCCTAAGGCCAGACGCCAGTCCACAGCAGGCAAACAGAGCACTTGGCTCAAAACAAACAAAACCACAAACAAATAAGAAAAACAGATGGCGGTCAGGGCAGATGGGTGCCCAGGAGCCCAGCTTGAGCTGTGTCACAGCCCCCTCTTCAGAGGGATTATTTTTTTCTGTCCTCCCCGTTCATAGGCCCCTCTCCTAAACTAAGAAGCCAGAAGCACACAAAACACAAAAACAAACGAAATTTCTCTTTACTCCCTTCATCTTACTGTTTCACTTAATATTTCCACTTAAGCATTCAGAAAAGACCAAATTGCAGTCTCTTCTTTTCTTCTCGCCTTACTCGACCAACACTGAATTCTCTACATCCTCTACTGCTTTGAATTTCACATCATCCAGGCAAGTATATTTTTCACACCTTCTTCAGCTTCATTTGATATGACTTAAGACATTTTCCCCACGCAAATTCTCCCCATTGGCTTCATATAATAGTTTTTCTCCTTAACTTCCTTTTCTGTCTTCTTCGCCAACTTGCCCCCTAAAATATTGCTGTTCAGTCTTCACCCCAATGTCAAATCCCAAAGAAATCTCACTCACATCTGTATTTAAATAACACCAAATATCACCTAACGGCTAGAGTTCTCTTTTAGCACCTACAGAAGGTGCTCAGCACTTAAAACCTATGCAAAACATTTTCCCAATCTTACACCCTACAACACCCTCTCTGCAGGGCAGGTCTCAATTCATTTCCTTAAAATCCTTCAATGGCCCATCACTTAAACCCGGGTTTCTTCCTAAGGGGTTAATGGGTGGCCTGACTTCAGACTCTCAGCCCCACTCTTGGGAACTGTTTGCAAAACTTTGCATATGCGCATATGTGCATTTTCCTTCAAAAGTTTTCTTGATGGGTTCTCTATAAAACAATAGAATGTCCTATTCAAATAAAAGAAAAGCTCCTATACAGGCATATAATTCTTAGTGATTTCTTAATTTTAAAGCTGTATTTGACATATACATACTCCCCAGTCTAATTAGCTCCTATTATAGGTGTGGAAAATTAGGCACAGAAAAGTACAAAGTAACTGAGATGGTCATTGGCAGAGAGGACTGAGGTCCAGGACTTCATCCAATGCTGCCTCTTCAAATCAGTACCCCCTTTCCCCAGGTTTACCAATTTTGGTGAAATTTTATATTGTTCTTATTTAGAAATAGTAGTCCTAATTATGTAGCCAGTATAGTTTATGCAGAGAACAGGTTTATTAGGCCCCTGCCCCCAGGTCTATTCTCCACCAGTCTATCATTGTCATTAATATGTGGATTTCAATTTGCCTTGTAGAGAGAAAAGCCTTTTGTAGCCTTTCTTCTGTTCATAATTGTGCTTCTAAAATTAGTTGCGGGTGATTCCTAAGATTCTTTGTGGATCACATCATTTAACTAATAAAACCTTACAAAAGGGCTCCATTGCCTACAGGGTGGTCTAGATTTCCAACATTCAAAGCTTACTGCAATTTGACCTCAAACTAATGCTACTACTTAAATTCTGTACTGTTCACCTTGAGCTAAAATAATCTGAGTTGTTGTTCTTGTTGCTTCTTGGCATACATTGTTTATCTTTATGACGTTGCTTACTGTAACAATAAACATAAAACTTTTGAATGCCTATTATGCGCCAGACACGGTGCTAAGAACTTTACATATATTAACTGATTTAATTTTCCCAGTAGCTTCAAATAGGTATCATTATGCCTGTTTTATAAATGAAAAAATATTTTTTCCAACCATATACCACCATATTCTGTCACATTGAACTTGCAATTTCTATTTTGTCCCAAGTTCTTTCACAGCTGTGGTGCTGCTCCCCGGAGTGAAAAATGGCCTTACACCCTCATTTCCACCTAGTCAATTCTTCCCTCAGCTTAGGTTCCTTACCACCTTGAAAGCAAAGAAACTAAGTTAAGTACTTGCTTTATAATCTCTCAACCACTACTGAGGTGCCAGCCATCATGGTAGTCAAGCTACTTAACATGCTAAGCCACCCCATTGACTGTAGGCTACTTGAAGGTTGTTTTCCTAGTCATGACTTCTATGTAGTGCATATACTTGGAATATGGTAAACACACAATATTTGTTTCTCCAGAATTATGTGTCTCCAGGTAGAAGCGTTAAGCCTTGATATGTAAATGCTCTTCCCCTGGGAATAAATTTATGTGGGTAATAATTTTCTTGAAACTCTTTCCTGACAACTTGTGCTGGTAATAATGCTAATTAAGGTTCCTCTCCTCTCCCAACTAAAACTCAAATACCCACTTTCAGTTTTCAGAAAAGCAGTTAATTACCTCTGAACACATTTGGGGCACAGCATATTGTCCTCCAGGTGCGGGGGTGGAAAACTGCAGGCAGGTAACAGGAAGAGTGCACACACTCTCCCTTGTTTTTCAGGGACCCAGGCTTGTCCAGCATGAAACTGCAGGTGAACCCAACCATCTGTGTTTGCAGGGAGACTTCTTCCATGCACCACACACCACCTAACCCCTGCGGAAGGAAAGAGATGCAAGTATGAACAGACCAGGACCAAACGCTAATGTTCCAGACTGCCCCATGACCAGTCACCCTGAATTCTACAATCTTCTTCAATGCCAGTTCCAAGATATGAACCCTGGAAAGCTAATTTAACTTTTATTTTGTCCGGTTCTTCTTTAGAAAAGAATGCAACAGTCTTTGCCAAAACTTGAAAAAATAAATGTAGTTGAAAATTCTATAGCTGTGCGCGGGCAAATAGAAGTCCTAACCCATAGTGGGCTGAGAAGGCTGGCAGGAAATATGTCTGGGGTCTCAATACAAGAGGCATTGTACTGCGCTAAGCATGTTCTTCTACAGAGTTAATAGTATTTTCTGTTATTCTTAAACAACATGAGGTAGTCATTATTCTTAACCCATTTTATAGATGAGGAAACTTGGGAATAGAATAAGCAATGCGTTGATGCCACTCTAGCAAATGCCAGAATATCCAGGGCTAGAACCAAGACTGTTGGTTTTACAGCCTGCCTTTACTTTTCATTTCATAGAAAAGGTGAGAGAAAAGAGGCTAAACAGATTGTTATCCCTGCTTTTGATGACAGCAGTAATTTAGAGCAGTGACTTTCCAAGTGTGACCATTTGGACTAGCATCATCAGCATTACGGGAAACTGTAAGAAATGCAAATTCTCATGTTGCACTCAGAACTGAATCAGAAACTTTGTGGCAGGAGTCCAGGAATTACCAATCTTCCAGGCGATTTTTATATTCTCTTAACTTTTTAAAGAATTAATGTCAATTAACCGTACTGGGCCAGAACCACATAATGTTGGGCTTACCAGAGACCTCTTGTGGAGATTCCACGGCGTCCAGTTTCCTGGCTCTTGCTGCAATTCTCGCCCAGGAGGCCAACACAGCCTCCTGGGCAGAAGTGGTCACCACAACCGTATTAACTCCCTCAAGAAGACTAGATTCTTCAAGGGCAGATACGCCCTCCTCAGGGGGAGGAGCCACTTCTGGAGGGTCAGTGCCCTCAGAAGACA
>PVKH010010559.1:0-18193 GCA_004027955.1 Chaetophractus vellerosus | reverse complement strand
TCTACTACTTAACTGACACCGATTGGTACCTTCTTTGCTTAACAGACAGTCACAGTTAAAGAAGATCAAATCTTCTCCATGAACCCCCCCAAATACGACAAGATCGAGGACATGGCCATGATGACCCACCTGCACGAGCCTGGAGTGCTGTACAACCTCAAAGAGCGCTACGCAGCCTGGATGATCTACGTGAGTGCCCTTAAACATCTTTTTATTCCGTTTATTTCTCCTATTACAAACAAGATCCAAATGATGGCCTTTCTGATTTCCCCAGACCTACTCAGGTCTCTTCTGTGTCACCGTCAACCCCTACAAGTGGCTGCCGGTGTACAACCCCGAGGTGGTGACGGCCTACAGAGGCAAAAAGCGTCAGGAGGCCCCACCCCATATCTTCTCCATCTCTGACAACGCCTATCAGTTCATGCTGACGGGTAAGTGAGACCGTAATTACTTAGAATTTTTATAGTTATTTATAAACTGTTTGTATACTGATTTACACAGAAAACATAGGACCAGTACCTTAAGACTAACTGATCAGCACAAACATAATAGCAATAATAAAACCGGAGAAATCTATTTAGAATAAAATGCACCAGTTCTAAAACTACAGGGAAATTTGCTTAATTTTCTAAGCTAAAATCCAAATTAATGGTAATTCTAACTCAAAATTAAGCAAATTTAAAGGCACCAATCCTGCATTTTAATTAGTTAATATACCATCTCTTCCAAAAAGCAAACTTTGAAATTTTATAGACAAGTCAACACAAGTACTGTATGAAATTTGGGGTTGGATGTTAATAGCATGACAGATTTCTGAAGTCTCCACAAGGTGACTGAATGGGTCATGAAACTGCTTTTCATCTGATAGTGACAGATCATTCTCATGAAAAATAGGGTGAAATAATGCATTATATAGTCTATTACCTTAAAGGCAACAGGAGTATAACACACAGATTAACACATCTCTTGCTACCTATTTTTTTTTTAATCTTGAGGAAAAAAAACAAATTGATAGTTTGTGCATGTGTGTGTGTGGGGGGGACTTTTTAAAAGACAATTTTGAGTTTATAAGCACTGTTTTAACCTATGTGTTAAGTGTGTTTTCTTAGACATTATCTTTGGTTTCCCTTTCACAGATCGTGAGAACCAGTCAATCCTGATTACGTACGTAGATTTCATGCCTTGCTTTCTGTTTATTTTTTAGAAATTTTTTATTATTTTTTAAAAGATCCTTAGATTATATAAATGTTACACAAAAGATATAGGAAATCCTATATGCCCCGCTCCCCACACCTCCCACACCCTCCCACATGAACAGCCTTCATTAGTGCGGCACATTCATTGCAATTGATAAACACATCCTGGGGCTTTGCCACTGAGCATGGACCATAGTTCACACTGTAGTCTACACTCTCTCCCACACAGTTCTGCCTGTTGTGTGGTGATATAAAATGGCCTATATCTGTTGTTGCAACATCACTCAGGACATTCCAAAGTACTGGAAAAGGCCCTATATTACAACTGTTTTTCCCTCTCCCTGCACTTAATAGTATTCTTCTATAGACGTATTGTGATTCTAGCAATGGAAGAAATTCTGTTGAGTTTTGATCATTGTAGTGGTTACTGCTGCTTTAGAGTCTGAATTTTTCTTCTGTTTGGCCTTGACAGCGGAGAATCTGGAGCAGGAAAGACTGTGAACACCAAGCGTGTCATCCAGTACTTTGCAACAATTGCAGTGACTGGGGAGAAGAAGAAGGAGGAAGCTACTTCTGGCAAAATGCAGGTGAGTGTGATATTAATCTGAGGCAGAAAGAATAAGAGACATTTAAAATTTTTTGGTATTTCAGAACCATAGCAACCAATTGCATGTGATGCTAGAATTCAAAAAATAACTTTTAGAAGGGCTTGTGAGAATGAGATGAATAAGGCATTGTATTGGCAGGTTTAAGGGGCAACTATTTATTAGGTACAAAAACTATTAGGAACAAAAAGTACAAGAGTGCCCTTCTCCCCAATTTGTCTTCTTTCTTGCTCACTTTAAAAAGCCTCTCCTGAAAGTTACGGAATATTGCAAAGGGGGAAAAGGGAAGGGAAGGAGTTGAAGTTATTTTAGCAGACTCTTAACTCATCTTTTCTGGAGCTTCTTTCTCTATCTCATTCATTTCTCTTAAGGGGACCCTTGAAGATCAGATCATCAGCGCCAACCCCCTGCTGGAGGCCTTTGGCAATGCCAAGACCGTGAGGAATGACAACTCCTCGCGCTTTGTAAGTTTCTTGGTCTTCCTTCTCATGTGAGAATCACCACAGGCACTTCCGTACATGTGATACCAACATCTTTCTCATCCATTTGATCCACAGCTAAAGAAATAATTTTTTTCCGCCTTTTCATATGTACAGTAAGTCATCCTTTGCCTTTTTCAGGGTAAATTCATCAGGATCCATTTTGGTACGACAGGCAAACTTGCATCTGCAGATATTGAAACTTGTAAGTTAATAATAAATATTAGTGATTAGGAATCCTTTTCTTTGGAAAACTCTTGTTCTCATCTACGCTGAATGAACTTTTCAAAAACTTAATTTTTCATTGTTGCCTTTTCTTTTCAATGTGTTTACTATGCCTTCCCAGATCTGCTAGAGAAGTCCCGAGTTACTTTCCAGCTAAAGGCTGAAAGAAGCTACCACATATTTTATCAGATCATGTCCAATAAGAAACCAGAGCTTATAGGTAAAAAGCACCTTTGATTTATTTCTATTAAGGAAGAATAAAAGTTCTCTCAATAAAACACTCCAAAATGTTTCTGATGATCAAATTATTCTGTCTATACATGTTCTTTTCCATTTGTTCAGAAATGCTTCTGATCACCACCAACCCATATGACTTCGCCTTTGTCAGTCAGGGTGAAATTACAGTGCCCAGCATCGATGACCAGGAGGAGCTGATGGCCACAGATGTAAGCAATATGTAAAAACCAGGG
Organism: Chaetophractus vellerosus; assembly: GCA_004027955.1. Lineage (NCBI taxonomy): Eukaryota > Metazoa > Chordata > Mammalia > Cingulata > Chlamyphoridae > Chaetophractus > Chaetophractus vellerosus. Next base: position 15,218 of record PVKH010010559.1, on the reverse strand, counting down.
GAAAAGCAAATTCACTGTCCAGCACACAACACTTTTCTCTACCACAGTGGACAGCATTAGCAGAAAGACTTTAGGGATTACTATCTTTCAGACATTTTTACCCATGGAATAAAATTACACGACATTTCAATGTCCTCGCACATGTGTTACAGAGCTTAAAATGCCTGCAATAAATTTTAGGTCTTTGGCATTCTTTGGCTAATTGGTTTCTTATTCTTTATCAGTCATTTTTGGTTTTTGTATTCCAATATTGGTATTTCTCTATTTTATGCCAAATCCCAGACCCAAGAATCTGAGAAAGAGCTATAATATTGCTATATTTTTTATAACAGGACATAGAAATTCCCACAGTTCCTCTACATTCAGATGTTAACATGAACTTTGTTTCCAATGAACCTCTGAGGGGACCAGTATAGCATTCTCCTCCCTACACAGTGTTAGGATAAATGGGTTTTCTATGTCAAAAATACTCTTTTGGGAACTCCATGAGCCTTTCCATTTGTTTTTGGAACTACAGATCCCACCCTCTACACCCTTTTTTTAAAAAATAAGGATTATTACATTTGTCTTATTTTCTTTATACATCTACTTTATGCATATTTCATGTTTTCTATCCTTCAAATTCTGTATAGTCAATCTTCTTTTATCAGTTCTAACTTTATTATCATTGGGAATATCTCAACACCCTCAAGATAAGGTTGGAGGTACTTTCAATAATACTTTTTCCTTTAAAATACTATTTTTGAGAAGTTGATAAACTATTTGTGTGCCTTTAACTTGTAAATATCAGCTTCTATTCTTCATAACTTATTATTATGTCTATATGTCCAAAAGTGATATGAAAAATAAAAGTGATACGGAACTGTGAAATACTCCCTATTCTGGAAGGTTAAACAAAAATATAGCAATCTTATTTTAGGATGTTTATAATAATGTGTAGGTTCTGTAAATAGGTAGAGTTAGCAAGCTGGATGGAACTGGAAAACAATAATCTGGGGAAAGAGTCTTAGAGGATAAGAATGGTAAATAAAAATCTTTCCTCTACTGCCTCTGAGGCCTCCCCTTTCATGTAAGCCTTTTCACAGCCTTCTGTGGGCAACTAAGAAGCTGACCAAAATCTAATAGAGAAAAAACACAAAAGTATTGACTAAAAGGAAAAATATCTGATTTTTACAAATGACTCTTCTTGGTGTAAATAATGGCCAGGTAGAATTCACTCCTGGGCTTCTCACAGCTGAACTCTGGCCTGATCTCAGAGAGGCGTCTGAAGAAATACTTCGGACTATTGCTGTTCTCCTCACATCCTCTTTCCAGCTGCATCCTTCACGCCCATTAGGATGGGAATGCAGACTGTGGGTGATGTATTAGGCTAGGGCAACATGAGAAGAGAAGGAGCTAAAAGAGAGATTTGTGAGACATAAGAAAAGAAGCAAGGAAAGCCAAGTGATAAGAAGCATGAGCCTGGGAGGTGGAGAAATGGGAAAAGCACTAGTCTTGGCATCAAAAGCTGTGGTGCTTAGTCCTGGATGAATGAAGGTAGACAAGTCATGTACCATCTTGACTTGGCAATATGACTCAGATCTATAGACTGACACATAATTCTCAGTGTTGATATGTGGGTAAAAGAAAAACAGCAAAGTGCTAGTCAAATATAAGGTAAGGCACGATGGGAGGCAGGCTCCAGTGTTCCAAGGGAGACTGCTATGATGATAACTGTGGGGGGAATCAATTTCAACTATTTTGACAGAGTGCTGTGGACATCCTGGGGTTCACTGCTGATGAAAAGGTGGCCATTTACAAGCTCACCGGTGCTGTGATGCATTATGGAAACATGAAATTCAAGCAAAAGCAAAGGGAAGAGCAGGCTGAGCCAGATGGCACTGAAGGTACCATTCCCTGTTGATATCTTCCAACTGACATTACAGAAGCCATCAGCTCCTTGGGGGCAGAGACCATGGCTTTACTTTGACCTATCTCATGAAGGGGAAAATATTAGAGGGGAAAAAAATCACATACTGTCTGATGTTTTACATGACTGAGTAGGTGTATGGAAATGGGATTTCTGCCCATTATTTCCATTCTTCACTTTTGTATGCTACTATTTCCTCACTGATTAAAACATTTTTATTATATTTTACAAAAAGAAAAACCAAGTGGATGGCTAATTGTATGCACACATGCATTAAAAGAAGCAGAGATCTTGAATCTCTGTAACTAGTTTTTAGTCATACAGAGTTATCTAGTCCCCATGCTCCAAATTATCATCATGAGAAAAGACTAAAATTAGCGTGAAGGGTGGTAGTGATTCTGAAGTAATATGAACAAATGAATAGGATTGTCACATTTACACAGAAAACTCTTTGAAAAAAAGCTCTTTTTCTTTGTATTCATCATCATTCACACTTAACATTGTGCAAGCTGTTTTCGTCATTCTTTCCTTGCAGTTGCTGACAAGGCTGCCTACCTGACAAGTCTGAACTCTGCTGACCTCCTCAAAGCCCTCTGCTACCCCAGAGTGAAGGTTGGCAATGAGTATGTCACCAAAGGCCAGACTGTGCAGCAGGTAGCACAACTTAAACCCCCTGCCTCACCTGAATTACAGGAGATTCAAGAGTTCATCACTGTTTCTAAACTCATAAAACTAATCCACTATGCTTCTTGAAGGTGTACAACGCAGTGGGCGCTCTGGCCAAATCCATCTATGAGAAGATGTTCCTGTGGATGGTCACCCGCATCAACCAGCAGCTGGACACCAAGCAGCCCCGGCAGTACTTCATCGGGGTCTTGGACATCGCTGGCTTCGAGATCTTCGATGTGAGTAGTGAATTAACAGAACATTATTAAATGCAAGTCACGTCATTTAGTCGATCTTGTTAGAATATTCCAAATTATCTTCACAAAAAGTACACACTGGAATTCATGGTGAAGAAGTGTCTTTGAAAAGATACCCAAACAAGAAAACAGACAAAAAGAGAGAGAATTTTTTCTTTCAAGTCTAGAAATTTCAAAAAAATTCATGAGGTTAAAATGCCCAAAATCTATCCCAGCCTCAAGTAGATGAATATAGAAAACACTTTCTTAAATTACTCTAAGGAAAGATTTAAAATATGTCCTCAATTAACAGTATTTTGCTATTATGCATGATTTGATGAAGTTACTGGGAAAGGATTCGAGGAGTCATTTCTCCTTTGTTTAGAATTATGTCTTTCATGAAGAAAACAGGTTTGTAATTTAATAAGCCAAAATGTCCTAAATACAGAGGAAAATAGCTGCCCCATAGATAAAAATAATTACATTTGAGTAACTTCCTATATCTATCTTTTCCTACAGTTCAACAGCCTAGAGCAGCTGTGCATCAACTTCACCAACGAGAAGCTGCAACAGTTTTTCAACCACCACATGTTTGTGCTGGAGCAGGAGGAGTACAAGAAGGAAGGCATCGAGTGGGAGTTCATTGACTTTGGGATGGACCTGGCTGCTTGCATTGAGCTCATCGAGAAGGTTTGTATGACTTTCAAGGTTTTCACATGAAAAACAAAATGTCCATCTCCCTATGCCTAACTGCAATCCCTGTACTCCAAAACAAGCCTCAGAGCAATGGTATTTCATACACCAATCAATTACATGTGTCACAACTAATGTATTAATGAATAAAGTACAGGATTCTGTAGAGAAAAGTTTACACACATGGGGTGTGTGGGAGGCGGGGGGAGAGAGAGAGAGAGAGAGATTCACAGTTAACTTCATTCTCCCTCATTTTTATTCCAACATGATTTCATGTGCATGGGAGAAAGGGATGAAGCTACAGCTAGTCCTCTAAATAATGTAGTTAACCCTGGTGTACCCATGATGGTGTATTATGCATCATCCTACGTGTGTATCAGACAGGACATGTCAAGATGTCTTCAAGGTTCAAAGGTTGGCCCTTCCATTGTCATAGTCAGTAGGTCTTTCTCTATTTCTGATGACTACTGATCAATATCTCGCTATAATCTTATCTGGAAAATGAACCCTGAATTCCCCATTATCAAGGGGATGAAGCAGGAATAATATCAGGTCTGGGTATGTTAAAACTCCCCAAGGAATCATTAAACACTTTCAAAAAGTTTACTGGGTGCTCATCATGTACCTATAGGTACCAATAAAGTATATGGTTATATGTGAACCCCACTATTTATAGAAGTATATACAATTTCTACCTAGGAAAATTTCAAATCCTCACTTCAAAATTCATAAAAAATATGAAAGATACAAGTGTAAAAACAGACTAGGTCTGTCCAATTTGGAAACAAATATTTTAATTTAGTGATATAATATTCATGAAATTATATAGTCCTCAGGAAAAGGCATTTATTTTCTTCCCTAGTATTTCAGTTTCTAGATCAAAATAGGTTTTAAAAGGTAATTTGTGACAGAACAAAATAATCAATGTAGATATTTCTTTCAGTTTTTTTCATATCAAATTCACTACTGAAAAGAGTCAATTTGCTTAGAAAGCAAAGTGGCAAACCAAATTATCATCATTTAACTTCACAGTGGTAGGGAGCATAGCTTAAAGTACAAAAATGTTTTAACGGTATAACATGAGATGTACTTTTCTCCTGGGAATGGATCATTTTTAGTTATTACACATAATCTCTCCTCTTCATACTTTTTTCTTGTTTAGATGTGAGGTGAAGGAAATTACATTGTCAGTAGGGAAGAAAGTATTCAGATATATCCATTTATGGAATAAAGAATTCAGCTTTGAAACAGTATTCTCAGAATTTAATTTTATACTTTGCACATAAAGTTTGTCAAATGGCACAGATGGACTTTATTTTTTAAAAAATGAGTTTTTCTAGCAAATATTTTCCCATATGTCCTTGGTACATAATGATCGTTTTTACACATTTTAGTAGCAAAGGCAATAAAGTAGGGTTATCTCTGTTTAATTTATCATTCCAAGTCTTTTGAAACACTGAATTTTCAGGTTTCCATCAAGTATATAAACAAATGGAGCATAATTTTCTGAGGGAAAATTATCACCCCTTTTTTTCCTACTGTTAGCCCATGGGCATCTTCTCCATCCTGGAAGAGGAGTGCATGTTCCCCAAGGCAACAGACACCTCCTTCAAGAACAAGCTGTATGAACAGCATCTTGGAAAGTCCAACAACTTCCAGAAGCCCAAGCCTGTCAAAGGCAAGCCTGAGGCCCACTTCTCGCTGGTGCACTATGCCGGCACCGTGGACTACAACATTGTGGGCTGGCTGGACAAGAACAAGGACCCCCTGAATGAGACTGTGGTTGGGCTGTACCAGAAGTCTGCAATGAAGACCTTGGCTTTCCTCTTCTCTGGGGCAGGAGCTGCTGAAGGTGGTTTTAATAGCATCAATATGTTCCATGAGTCACAAAATAGAAATGCACTGTATCAGGGAAAAAACATAAGTTACAGCAAAACCTAACATGAAAATTCTAGCCAATATAGATCTAAGGAAAGGAAGTGTATTAGCCAAGTGTGATGCAGTCCTACAAACATAAACTTTCAGAGCTAAAATTGATGCTATGGATCATTTAGTCCCATGACCTCATTTCACCAACGAGCGAACAGAGCCTTAGAGAGTAAGTGACTCAGGATTATACAATTCACCTCTACCACTTTAATAGTATTTGTTCTTTCAAGGATCCAGCTAAATTGGAGATAAAAAGAAGTCCTATGTCAGGGTACTAGTGTTTGAAAAATTGCAAGTTCTGTTCTCTTAACTTCCCTGAGGCCATAAGTGCAAATAAAACATGGAAACAGGCCCAGAGGAAACAACTTCACTGCAGGTGAGCAGAGGTTCACCTAGCTGGGTCCCAACCATGTGACCTTGCCTCTTCTCTGGAGAATGTGTACACTAAGGACACATCACCACACTATCTCCTGAGCACTTTCTTCAGTGAATAAACCCGGCTGATTTCAAGTAGGGCTGTCCCATCCCCTTCCCACATCTACCCTCTTCACCCATTTCCCCTGAATGCCTATAATGTTAGCAAATGCTTATATTTTCTTAGAGAAACGGTACAGGTGAAATACTAAAATTTAAATTCCAAAGGGAATTTTGGAAGTCATGATGTGTGTAGATAGTACTTAAAAGGCTTTCTCAAACCATTTTAATTTTTCTATTTTATTTTTCAGAAAGTGGTGGTGGGAAGAAAGGTGGCAAGAAGAAGGGTTCTTCTTTCCAGACAGTGTCAGCTCTTTTCAGGGTATAGTATATTTTTTAATTACAAAGGAAAGCTTTTGTAAAAAAAAATTAATAATGACAAAAAATTAAAACACAGAAATCTACGATGAAACTGAAGAGAGTAGTGATATACTGAAAAACCTGAAAACTGCCTTGGGAAGTTTTTTAACAAAAATAAGAAACAAAATGTGTTTCTTCACATCAAACCTTAAGATAAATGAACCATTTCCCTTGTAAGCTTCAAATCTGAGAGATCTGGTATTGAACAAATTTCACATGAGATCAAACAATCTTTTATAAGCAACCACTGTATTCTGTTAAATCTATTCCATAAGTCCAACATCTCAACACAAATTTTCTCTGACTGGCAGTGCTTGAGACTAAGAAGCTGAAGTTGATTGGCTTTGTGTAATCCATAATTTCCTATCTACACCCTCTATACGTGATTCCTCCTGGCCTTAATGACTTGTCCTTCATTAAAACAGCACATTAACATGTGAAATGGTGACCCAAGTAACTATGGATTATTAGTAGGGACTCTCATGTAGATGCAACTAGAAATTATTTTTAAACTTTCATATGGTTTTATAGGAGAATTTAAATAAGCTGATGACCAACCTGAGGAGCACTCACCCTCACTTTGTACGCTGTATCATTCCCAATGAAACTAAAACTCCTGGTAAGACAATTCCGACATCAAATAGACCCCAGTCTGATTTCTCATCAGGCTATTATATAGAATACATGCCAACATGCCTTTTTTTAAAGGTGCCATGGAGCACGAACTGGTCCTGCACCAGCTGAGGTGTAACGGTGTGCTTGAAGGCATCCGCATCTGCAGGAAAGGGTTCCCCAGCAGAATCCTGTACGCGGACTTCAAACAGAGGTTTGTGACTCATTGTTTATCCTTTACTATTCCCTTTCAATGCCAGAGCCCATATCAAAATTGCCATATAGTTCAAACTTTAAAAAATTTTCCCTGAGAAATGAAATGTAATCATAAAAAAAAGAAAAGCTGATTTACTTATATTATCACAAATTTTTCATTATATCTTCCCTAGTTTTACATAAAACTTTTTTAATGGTATCCTGTTCTCCAAAACTCAATCTACGGCCATTTCAACATTAACTACCAAAAATTCTACCTTTTTCTTTTTCAAGGAAGGAAGAACACAGTTTTATATTGTTTTTATTCTGACAGATACAAAGTTCTAAATGCAAGTGCTATCCCAGAGGGTCAGTTCATTGACAGCAAGAAGGCTTCTGAGAAACTTCTAGGGTCTATTGACATTGACCACACCCAGTACAAATTCGGTCACACCAAGGTACTACCAACCCAAATTTATATAATAATTTCATCATCTTGGACTTACGCATGAATAGAAATAACACATTTAACTCGTTTATTTCACAAGGTTTTCTTTAAAGCTGGCCTGTTGGGAGTTCTAGAGGAAATGCGAGATGACAAGCTGGCTCAACTCATCACACGCACTCAAGCCGTATGCAGAGGGTACCTGATGAGAGTGGAGTTCAAGAAGATGATGGAGAGGAGGTGAGGCACCACCCCCAAGTACTCCTTCTCCAAAGTTTCTAATTGAAACCAATGCAATCATTATTTTTATTGAGTGCATGATCACCTTCTTTTTCATTTGCATCCATTTTGTCTTTTCTTACAGAGAATCCGTCTTCTGCATCCAGTACAATGTGCGTGCCTTCATGAACGTGAAGCACTGGCCCTGGATGAAGCTTTATTTCAAGATCAAGCCACTTCTCAAGAGTGCAGAAACAGAAAAGGAGATGGCCAACATGAAGGAAGAATTTGAGAAGACCAAAGAAGACCTAGCCAAGTCAGAGGCAAAGAGGAAAGAACTAGAAGAAAAAATGGTAGCACTGATGCAAGAGAAAAATGACTTACAACTCCACGTTCAATCTGTGAGCATTATATATTGTACAGTTTAGCCACATCTTATTATCCAATCACTGGCTGGCTGGATGTGAGAATTTTTTTTAATTTAAAGTTTATAAATAAATTATTTCCACTGAAACATTTTTTTGTAATTCAATCTGCCCTTCAAAAATACTATGCCTCAGACTTAAAGGAAAAACATTCAATAGAGATTATGCTATATATAGTCATATGTGTACTCATACATAATTTGGCAGTCAGTGAGCAAATTCATAAAAATATCCCTAAAATTTTTCTTAGGTAATGTTATTCTTTCCTTAGTAAATACTTTGATACATAAAATAGAAGTTATTTTGTTTTTATCAGGGCAGGAAAAAAAGGCTAAATTAATCTCGCCTTATATGATAGTAAACTGAATCAAAGAATAAATTAGTGATTTTTCCAAGGTAGCAAAGTTTAAAAAGTTGCAGATTTTTGCAAAAAGGCTGCTTTTTCTGATTTGACCTTCCAGATATGGGTATTTGGAGGAAATCTATTATTGTACTTAACCAGTAGATTAAAATCATAAAAATTTCCCCCTTTAGGAAGCTGATGCCTTGGCTGATGCAGAGGAAAGATGTGACCAGCTGATCAAAACAAAAATCCAGCTCGAGGCCAAAATCAAGGAGGTGACTGAAAGAGCAGAGGATGAGGAAGAGATCAATGCTGAGCTGACAGCCAAGAAGAGGAAACTGGAGGATGAATGTTCGGAGCTCAAGAAAGACATAGATGACCTTGAGCTGACACTGGCTAAGGTTGAAAAGGAGAAACATGCCACGGAGAACAAGGTACAAATCGTGATCCATTTTAGAGTATTTACAAGGGCTAACATGTGGCTGAACTATTTTATTAAAGGTTTAATCACAAAATTATTGAATGTGAAAGAAAAAGTGTCATAATTGTGTCATCTTTTTAATCTCTACCACTTTTATATATTTACACTGACTTTTATCTCCTATTCTTTTCAGCCACATAGTCCTGGGTTAGCTTCTGGTTTCCATTTTCCATCTCAGGATGATATTGTCCTAAGATATTACTATATTTTTCAACAAGACAACAGGATGTCATTAACATTCCTGTACTCTGTTCAAATCAAAAAGGTGAAAAATCTCACAGAAGAGATGGCAGGCCTAGATGAAACCATTGCAAAGCTGACCAAGGAGAAGAAAGCCCTCCAAGAGGCCCACCAGCAGACCCTGGATGACCTGCAGGCAGAAGAGGACAAAGTGAACACCCTGACCAAAGCTAAGACCAAGCTGGAACAGCAAGTGGATGATGTAAGTGTGAAAGAGGTTTTTCCCTTAAGATTAAGTAAAGAATTATAACATGAAACCATCACTGATGCTCATGAGGTCCTAACTTCTGGTTTTATATAATAAAGTTCTCGTGCTATTTGTTCTATCTTTTAAAATTGTGCATCTTTGAAGGCTAGTGACATAGGGTTTGGTGCTTAAGAAATCAAATATATAAAAATCAATTATAAATTTAGCTTGAAGGATCTCTGGAACAAGAAAAGAAACTTCGCATGGACTTAGAAAGAACCAAGAGAAAACTGGAGGGTGACCTAAAATTGGCACAAGAATCCACAATGGATATAGAAAATGACAAACAGCAACTTGATGAGAAACTAAAAAAGTAAGTATGATATAATTGATATAATTCAGTTATAACTTGCTTATTGTTGTGAATTCAGATAAAATATGTTAAAATATATCTCTAAAATACTATTTCAGTATATACAGAAAAATGCATAATGATATCCTTGACTTTTGTATTTAATGGTAATGGCACTTATTGACTTGAGAAGCACATGCTCTTATTTCCTCAATGCCTAATATAAAGAAGCTTGATTAAACATTGAAAAGGATGTTGGTAAGAGAATTTACTGGGAGCTAATGCATTGCTCTTCTAACAGGAAAGAGTTTGAAATGAGCAACCTGCAAAGCAAGATTGAAGATGAGCAAGCTATGGGTATGCAGCTGCAGAAGAAAATCAAAGAGTTACAGGTTAAGTCATAACCCCAACTTTTCTGGGAATTATAGGGATCAAAACAGCCATGAATTCATGTTAAAGTTGATGTATTACCCCCAGGCACGCATTGAGGAACTGGAAGAGGAAATCGAGGCAGAACGGGCCTCCCGGGCAAAGGCAGAGAAGCAGCGCTCCGACCTCTCCCGGGAACTGGAAGAGATCAGTGAGAGGCTGGAAGAAGCTGGTGGTGTGACTTCAGCCCAGATTGAGATGAACAAGAAGCGGGAGGCTGAATTCCAGAAAATGCGCAGGGACCTGGAAGAGGCCACCCTGCAGCATGAAGCCACGGCAGCCGCTCTTCGGAAGAAACACGCAGACAGCGTGGCTGAGCTGGGGGAGCAGATCGACAACCTGCAGAGGGTCAAGCAGAAACTGGAGAAGGAGAAGAGTGAACTGAAGATGGAGATCGATGACCTTGCTAGTAACATGGAGACAGTGTCCAAAGCCAAGGTCTTTATTAACTTGTCTCCTTTTCATCTTTATTTGCAATGTTTCAAAATAATTGAGTTAACATGACTATATCTAGTCTAAGTGCACAAATTTTAAGTGCTATCTCAAATTTTAAAATTATTCCTAATAGGCAACCCTGTGCTGAACTCAATCATTTCTGTCTTTCTCTCTTATTTGTAGAAATCATTGTAAACTTTGCCACTAACATCATGAAATAATGCAATTAAAAGAAAAATAGCCTTATCTAAAAGCCATACTCTACATGATGCAGAATTTAAATGATGTTCAGGAAAACAATCTAATTTTGGCAATCATTTATTCACGCATTTGCCCAAAACTTACGTGCCACTAGTACTTCCAAGGAACTATGCAGAGCTTTGAATTAGATAGAAAAATAAACAAAGCTCAGCCCCTCTCCACAAATAGTCACAGATCTGCAAATCCCAGACTTCCAAATAGAAATTTATCATCTTTTCCTTTTTTCTACCTCCCACCACAGGGAAACCTTGAGAAAATGTGTCGTACCCTCGAGGATCAGCTTAGTGAAGTGAAAACAAAGGAAGAGGAGCACCAACGCTTAATAAATGACTTGACAGCACAGAAAGCACGTTTACACACAGAATCAGGTCAGTAAATGAATATGAGCAGACTTTGAAGAGATGAGGAATGAAAGAAGAGCCTCCATCTGTATAGCTATATCAAATATAAATCATCTTGGTTACTCCTTCCTTTTTTTAGTGTGATGGTAAAAAGTTATTATTATAAACGACAATTGGAAAAAAATTATGCTCCCAGGCCTGGGGATATTTTTGTTGCCTCGGCATTACTTAAAAAAAAAAAAAAAACCCAATCCTAAAATGTCAAATATTAAGGTCATAAAATTTTGAAAAAAAAAGAAATGACCTTCTCAACAGTACCAAAGCTCTTGAGTAATTTTTTTCATCCTTCAAAGGAAGAGGGTTCTAATATTCTTTCATTTTTAGAAAGTATTCTTTACCTGGACAACAAAATTAAATTGCTCATGCTTTGTCTTCACAAAACAGGTGAATTTTCACGACAGCTAGATGAGAAAGAAGCTCTGGTGTCTCAGCTATCCCGAGGCAAACAAGCATTTACACAACAGATTGAGGAATTAAAGAGGCAGCTAGAAGAGGAAACTAAGGTAAGAATTCTCCAGGTGTCCCTTCCAATCCATTGAACTGCACAATATGACACACCACAGAATTTCACATGGGCAATATCAATGATCAAAATATAAATTTATATTATACACTTTTTGGTTCATCTAGGCCAAGAGTGCTCTGGCCCACGCCCTGCAATCTGCCCGCCATGACTGTGACCTGCTGCGGGAACAATATGAAGAGGAGCAGGAAGGCAAGGCCGAGCTGCAGAGGGCAATGTCCAAGGCCAACAGCGAGGTTGCCCAGTGGAGGACCAAATACGAGACGGACGCCATCCAGCGCACAGAGGAGCTGGAGGAGGCCAAGTACGGGCTTTCAGTGAAGGGCAGAAATAAATAAAGTTTTAAAACAGCAAAGGAAAAATAGAGAGGAAAGAGAATAATCTGGGCATATTTTCCTCCTTACAGTGTATGTCCAATAGAGAATGAGATCAGAGCCCACTCCTGATTCAGTATTATCACACTATCTTAAATTTCTTCCCACTCAGGTGAATTAATAATTATCAGCATACTCCTTGTTAATTAAGTAGAATTAATTTCCTTTAATATATGGAAAAATGGGGACACTGAAATTATCTGGTATATATTATGAATATCATAATAAACAATAATCATTTGTTCCTTACTGGAATACCAAAAGTTGAGAACAGGGCTATCATACCCTGTCATCATTTAATTAACAACTAGTATCAATGGACTTATTCAAAGTCTAATTATGCATTCTGTTTGTGTGAGGAAGCTCATGGGAGTTACAGATGAAAGAAAAATAACCATTACATTCCCAATGAAGGAAGGCTTCCCAAATTTAATTTAACTCAAGTTGTTAGAATAAAAGAGAACAAAATTGTTTAGCTAGCATTTTCAGAGGGAGCATGTGGGCTGAAGAGGTGATGGATTAGTGAATTGGTGAGGGCTGCAGTGAGTAAATCTTCAGAGGATATTTGAGAAACATAATAATGGAATAATATTTATTGTTTGTGGTCAAAAAAACCCCCAAAGTTACTAATTAACTGTATGACCTTGAACATGCCACTCTGGGTCAAGCTGCCTCATTTGTGAAGTAAACAGGCCCACACTATAAAATGTCTAAAGATCCTATTCAAGATTAATGTTCTTCAATGATCTGCCTTTCTTCATGGTTGCCCTTTCTTCCTCACCCTCACAGTGCTCACTCCACAGCTCAAGTGCTTACTCATTCTATCTCTAACACATACTACCCACACACACTGGCCTCGTGAATATTTTTGACAACACTGAGATAAAGAACTCACTAGGGAAAACAGAATTCTAGAAAAGATAAAAATAGTTATCAAGAAACTAATTTAGAAAACCTTAACAACTTGGGGACACCGGAGAAAAAAATCTTGGAGGAAATATGCTTTCCTAGTAAGCAGTTCTAAAAAGCTCATTCACTTTGGTAACTTCGACTCTGTTCTTGCTCACTCACAATGACCAACTCTTCAGGAAGAAACTGGCCCAGCGTCTGCAGGATGCTGAGGAACATGTAGAAGCTGTGAATGCCAAATGCGCTTCTCTTGAAAAGACAAAGCAGCGGCTCCAGAATGAAGTGGAGGACCTCATGATTGATGTGGAAAGATCTAATGCTGCCTGCGCAGCTCTTGATAAGAAGCAAAGGAACTTTGACAAGGTAACCCACAATAACATCTCCCTAGGGGGAAGTCGGCATGATTCTTGACTGCAGAGGCTTAATATCGATGTACTTCTAGGTCCTGGCAGAATGGAAACAGAAATATGAGGAAACTCAAGCTGAACTTGAAGGCTCTCAGAAGGAGTCCCGTTCTCTCAGCACTGAGCTGTTCAAGGTGAAGAATGCCTATGAGGAATCCCTGGACCATCTTGAAACCCTGAAGCGAGAGAATAAGAACTTACAGCGTGAGTCTTTGTAATGATTCTATTTCAAAAGTGGTAGAGAGGTATCTCTTCAATTTTTCATTCTCCTCAACTGAATTCTGGTATTTGCTTATTAAACTATAGAGGAGATTTCTGACCTGACTGAACAAATTGCACAGGGAGGAAAGCATATCCATGAATTGGAGAAAATAAAGAAACAAATTGATCATGAGAAGAGTGAACTACAGGCTGCCTTAGAGGAAGCAGAGGTATGTGCTTCATTTACTCACCCGTGTATTATAAACAAATTGAAAAAAAATAATAGCAACTGAGATCTATTGTGTTGCAAACCTTTAGGGGATAACACATGTAATTCACTGAGAAATACTGAATTGTTCTTGGGAATGTTGAACTAACAAGCTAAAATATAATGGATAGAATTTTGGGATTTTTGTTTTCATCCTTCTCAAAGAAATCATCGCAATGTGACAAGAAATGTTCTTTAGGTAACCAAAATATTTGCTTTCATTAAGGCATCTCTTGAACATGAAGAAGGCAAAATTCTTCGCATCCAACTTGAATTAAATCAGGTGAAATCTGAGATTGACCGAAAAATTGCTGAAAAGGATGAAGAAATTGATCAGCTCAAAAGGAACCATCTCAGAGTTGTGGAGTCGATGCAGAGCACGCTGGATGCTGAGATCAGGAGCAGGAATGATGCCATTAGGATCAAGAAAAAGATGGAGGGAGACCTCAATGAAATGGAAATCCAGCTGAACCACGCCAACCGCCAGGCTGCAGAGGCAATAAGGAATCTTAGAAACACACAAGGAATACTGAAGGTATGTTGGAGTAAACACATATGGCCTCATACAGTCCAAGTGCTATTCCATAATTCAAGATTTAGCATTTTAGGAGGAGTGTATGCTATAAATCATCTAAATGATATAGTAATGAGTTGAAAATTTTATGCACATGTCTGAAAAAGAGCTTAATTCTGGAAGTCCCAAGATAGAGAGTCAGAAGAGAAGACAAAGTAGTGAGGGGTGAGAAGACAAGAGAAAGTGATGAGACAGTTTAGTTATCTGACATTGCTCAAATCACTTCATTTAGTTGGACTGTGTTTAATATACAAAATAACAGGGTTGGACTAGCTAAACTCTAAGGATACCTTCCTGATCCAAAATTCTGTCAATTTAGCCACGGTATTTGTCTATGGTGTATGAACTAAAATAATATCACACCCTGTTCTTATGAGTAGAGCCAATGTCCTGTGCTAAAAAGAATTTGTCATTAAGAGGAACTTGCAAATTGCTCCTATCTAATCATACTCTAAGTTATTAAGATCTTAGTGTGTGGGCCCGGCTAGATAGCTCAGTGGATAAAGAGCTCGCTGGGAAACCACATGGGAGGCCCTGGGTTCGGTTCCCGGGGACCTCTCCTAGCGGGCAGACCGCCTTGAGAATGGAAGCCGCCATGGGCGGGCCGGAGCCGCCGTGGGCAGGGCAAAAAGCTGCCACGGACAGGGCAAAAGCCGCCACGGGCAGGGCAGGT